>BGPT01001293.1:45548-174189 GCA_003297045.1 Symbiodinium sp. clade C Y103
TGCTGCTGCGGGTGAGAGCCGGGATAGTGTTTCACATCTGAACTCCTGGAACCGCTTCCAAATGGAACATGCGGGAAAAGGCTGGGGCTCTGAAAAGATGAGAGCCGAATACTGGCGACAGAAAGCCACCGGCCGTAGTCCAAAGTAGGGCGCAACGCAATGCCTTGGGCCTGATAGATTTTTCCTCCGGAAAAAGGGGGAGTCAGGAAAGCCATGCAATTTGGCTATGATCAAGAGTAGTATCTGTACTTATCAGCATGGGATTCAGCTTGCGACTTTCGTAGGCATTGTGTGTCAAGNCAAGAGTAGTATCTGTACTTATCAGCATGGGATTCAGCTTGCGACTTTCGTAGGCATTGTGTGTCAAGACAAAAAGGTGCGCCCTCTGAAACATCAGAGTGGTGACCTAATCAATCCCTTAAAAAACCATCGTCATCTTGACCAATCATCCCTTTCGTATGGTTGATAAGTAATATTTGAATCCCTGAGCCAGTAGACATCCATGAAATTCACCAGTTAAATCACGATTTTAATAAGAATTTAATGGAATACAAATCAACCGAAGCGATTCCAAAAAAATATGGACTTTCCCTTAATTCCATGAAATCCACCACTAACACAGTTGATTTTGCCATGAAATCCAGGTCCTTCCACCAAGGCACCGATTTCACGCTGCCGGAGCGTTGCCTTCCGCCCTGGCCTCCGCCCCGGCGAGATCCGACGCTGCTGACCGACGGCACCGAGGCGCTGCGCAGCGATGCGTCGGAACGGCTAGAGGAGCGCGACAAATGGGGACGCGGCGTCTCCAGTTCCAGTGGAGGCAAAGTCCTTGGAAAAATGGAGGGTAAAATATGGTACAGCCATGTACAGCCGATATAAAACCCATACAAAATAAGCAAGCCAATAGCAAACATGATTAAACCCATAGAAAAGCAACAAATTCATACATGTTCCATCTCCCCACCCCCGTGCCCAGCTTCGAGGGAATGCGGCTCTTCCGTGGCGTCTCGGCCGAGGACGACAGGCTCTGCACCGGAGGAGGTGGCCAACCCGTCGGCGTATGCGGTGCCAGGGGATGTGGACCGAAGGGTGGAGGTTTGCTGGTGCGGTGCTCCTGAGGCAAAGGTGGAAACAAGAGAAACATATGGGGATTTGGTGGGATTTCAAGCACCTATCCTTTTTCGAACACCAAAAGACATGAGGATGTTCACCCACACTATGCAAGTTGCTCATGAAAGAATGACAGTTTAGTGGGGCAATGAGCCATGAGGTTTTAATTTCAATCTGGACCCTTCAAAAAAATAATGATGATTTGTGGGGGCCACTACAATGGGGTTTGTCCGGAAAGGGTCGCTTTCCCCGTAATCTGTCAGCAGGCAATAAATGGCCAAGTGATGTTCCAAAGCACTGGATGGAATGGGTGGGGTACCCTAGTTTACGACAAACCCCGCAGACTCAAACTTTGTAGCGACAGCAAATGTGTCGAAAGATGGAACCTTTTTTTTTGATCAACATTCTTTAAAACAGTCCTGCAGACCCAGGGCTTTGAAGTTTAAGAAAATAAACCATATTTGATGGGCTTTATCTCCATATTTTCCCAAAAAGCATGGGTGGTAACATGTTTGCTCAGCAAGGTTAAGCACAGACCAGTTGGGGGGTCCCACATCCAAGTAGTAACCCATGACATGCCGAGAACGGAAACCCAAGCGTCTTCCGCCAACCGCAGGATGCTTCCCAAGACGCTGTGGCGACGTTGCAAGTCCTGGGAAGCGATGGAGGGTGGAGCCGCCCATCCCCAAAGGTCATATTAAAAACTTGGAGATTGTACCCTCTGGTAAACTAACATAACTATAGGAAACCACTATTTTTTTCATAGGTAAATCATCTATAAATGGTCCATTTTCCATAGCAAACTGTTGGTTTACTGGATATTGTAAGCCAAGTTGGAATAGTTTTGGTAGAGGGGCCATCCTTGGCAGGATGTACAAAAACAATTCCACCCTCATCCACCACATATGCCACATATATGAAACCACCAGGTGACTCCAATCTAACAGCACTACAGAAGCTGGCTGTTCATGGCCGATGGCTGGCCGCCAGCTGGCTATCCACACATCGGTCCCATCGGTTTAACCCAATCTCCCCATGGTGGTCGTTTGCCCAAAATCCAAAAAAATCCGATGCTTTGGTTGTTCCATCATGCCAAAAATATGGAAAAAAACAAATCCTTGGGTTTGCAATGGTCTACACTACCATGTCTGTTCGACCGTCCCATTTTTGTCGCAACTCGGAGAGTCGGCATGGCCTACCACTGCTTCCAATGAGCCTTAAACATGGCTTATCTTGGAGACCCTGCCACATGTATTGGTTGGTATCTCTATCTCTCTGTCTCTCTACATATATCTATCTATATATCTATCTATCTATCTATCTATCTATCTCTCTCTCTCTCTCTCTCTCTGCTCTCCCCGCTATTTCATTCACAATATAGTAATAGCTTAATTCACCTACTAAACCATAGCCTTCACCATGGTGTACCCAGTAAACAGCACCAAGACACAATCAACTGATCCAGCGCTGTTTGTTGTGGGCTTCCTTGCAGCTGCCCCATCAACGCCAGGGCCGCGCTCGGTAGCGCCAAGCCTCGGTGAGTTGCATTCCGGACTGGAACGAGGTTACCGTGGAAATCCCAAGGTCCTTGTTTTATGGTTAATTTTGGATGATTTTCCCATTAAAACCTCCATTTATAGGGGATTCTCCATGGCTATGTTAAATAACCAGAGGGTAATATGATAATTTGCATGAATGAAATCAACATGGAACAGCTGGAACAGCCACAAAGTCCTTTTGTTGTTACTTTCTTTCCTCCTGAGGGTCCATCTTACATCGGTACAAACCAAGAAAGTATGATACCACATCCAGCCCCAGCAACCAGGCTAATGGATCTTCCAATGGTTGTCGCTTCAAACACCAAACAATACATAAGCACCACTGTCACTACCCACCAATGAACTAGAACACTCACAAATATGAAAAAGTCCACCAGGAAGTATATGTCGTGTTCATGGGATCCCTCCAAAGACCTTCTCTATCTATGCTAGTTTAAGGCATAATAGTGCAAGAACATCCGCAATTATCAAGTTGTCTTTGTTGCTACGCCCCGCAATGATTTTTCTAAATCCTAAACACGACCCTTGATCATTTGGCAGGCCCATTTGTGCCCCATTCCCCTCCGGCGATCCAAGCGGCGATAGATCTTAACATTCAAATCCACCATTCAGATACATGACCCACTTCATATATGCATATATACATACGTATATATATATATATATCATCATCAACTGTAAATAGATCTGGATACAAATGATATAATATGATAATAATCCACTAGTCTGAAAAGTTGGGCTCTTTTGGGGTAGCCCTACCCATCGTTCCAGTGATGTCCCAACAGTGACGGAGTTCATCACCTACCCACAGAGCCAAGCCTGCCACTGTTGCTGGCCGAGAGGCTGCTCAGCTCCTTGGCGAAACTCTTGAAGTCCACTTCCAAGGCCTTTGTTTTGGACCAATTGGGATCGTCAGCCATTGAAGCCGCCAAGCAAAAGGTGGTTGTTTCTCTGGCAAACATTGAGGGTTTATCTCAGTTACAGGGTGTTCTGCCAGCTGGCCAGGTAGTATGGAGCTAGCTGCTCCAAGTCAGGCATCAGAACTAGTGATTAGGCTGTCCTGGTCAAAGCGCTGCAATGATAGGTTCGATACTCATAAATGGATGTTACTGATTTGCATTTCTCCCCCTGAAAAAATGGAAGTCATTCGAAGGTTTTTTTTTCTCAGCCAGCCACCTCAGAATCCCAATCAACTCCGATAGGAAAAGGGGAAACCAACCTGGAAAATCAGGCGACACTTGGGTCACTTGAAGACTTGGGGTCGCTCCGAAAAGGAAAACATTAATATCTTGTTCCGGGTATCCCCCAATTTTTGAAGACATTCATCGCCAGTTGCCTCCGGTTTTTTGGGGGCTCTAGTGAAGCCTGAGTAGGACAAACGCCTGGCCGCCTGGCCCATGCTGCTACAGACAGATAAGGATTGATAATGTATATTGCAGGAAACCTGAGATGTTCCGTGGTGACATGGATCAACTGGGAATATATCAACGCTGCAACATGTGACCCTAGATGCAGCAATGACGTATAATAAAGATTCATAAAGTAATCTTGTAGCTTTGTTGCAAGGTTCTTTCAACAGAGATTTCAGGCTCGATTCCTCGTCTTTCCTGGCAACCTGCCCCCGTGGCAGCCACCCAAACCACTAGCACCAACTCAAAGCCACATCAACCGTGAGCATGATGCCATTATCCTCCTCCTGCAGGGTTTCAACTGCTTAGACCCCGCTAAAATCGGCAACAAGCCGTTCAAAACAGTTCAAACCGATGTTTGAATCTCAGTCATTCATAGAAATCCAAGCGCCAATGATGGTTCCAATTCCAATATTTCAAGTGTGATTTTTGAAATCACTGTATTGGTGGTTTCAATACCCTTGAACAATATTTGTCAGCTTGGGATATCCAAAACGTTGTTGAAAACAAGAAACACAGAAGCCATTGAAAGCTATTACTTCGATTGAGTGTCTTTGTCAGTACATAGAAGCTTAAAAATAAGGAAATCAAGTCCTGCGACAAGAACTGTTCCACTTTTTAAGCTCCAACAAACCCATCTCGGTTTGCATTTCACGCAGAGCACAGCCAAACAATAGACCCATGAACTCCAAAAAGAAGAACAACGTGCCATTCAACTATATACTTTCAACTACTTTCAACGGGTTTCGGCTGGCTGAATGCAATGCAAACTCCCATCATCCCAATCAAAACGGATGTTTTGACCATAGTGACATAGTGATATAGATACCGCTACTAGAAAGACATCATCATCTTCCCATCCCCAACCCCGCCACCCCACCCGCCCAATTGGAGGATCATCTCACGGATTGTAAGTGCTTGATAAGCCCGGTTAATAAGTTCCCAAGTGGGGCTATCCTGTACATAACTGGCTTCTAAGTATGGTTACTAACCGCGTACTGGGTGCCCAAGTATCATTTTCCAAGAATTGTCCCGAATTGAATACCTATTTTTCATCGTTTCTCCCCCATAGTTTCCCAACATGATCCACTTGTCCCGTACCCTAAAGGTCCTCCTCCGCCACCATGGCTTCCTTGGTGGCCGCATGCACCTGCTGCTGATGCCGCTGCGCGCGGCTTCGCAGCTGCTCCGACGGCGCCCAGGACGGCTCTGCGCCGCCGGGGACGGCCGCGACGACGCGGTCGGTGCTGGTGGACCTCGAACGGCGCACCATGGGCCGCTGGCTGCGGCTGGACCGGAGATCTTGGCCGTCTTCGCCGGGGAGGAGGTCCTTAAGGATGCGAAGGATGTAGGTGGCTTTGCGATTTGAGACTTTATAGTTTATGGCCAGAAACAAGCTATCTATTATATATATATATATATGTATATCTACCTTAAAAAAATGTAAGCAAATATGGCTAATATAAGCAAATAAAATCTACAGCCAGTCTATGGTTGCGATCCCCTCAGACCAAGTGCGGTGACTTGGGTTTCAACCCATTGAAGTGGACCTCTTAGGATCGTGGGATCATGGAGGGGAGCTGTGCCCAGTCACTGCCAAAGCTGTCATCCCCTGAAAAGGTTCCTGGTCCAGAAAGGGTATACAACTCAATTAGTCCAGAATCGGCATGAAACCAGTTGATTCCCAATTTTCCTGGCAAGTTTCTAATAACAATCAACGTTGGGTATCTTTATGTATCTTTCCTTCTCATCCATTTCTGGCGTTTCCCATGTTTCACCGACATTTTAGAGGCAAACATGCAATATATACGTTGTATCATAATGAACACCGTCAAAATAAAATCCAGGTTCAGTGGCCAGTGTATCAGTCTATGTTGGGACTGATGTAGGAATGACATTATTCATAGAATAAATTTAACCAGGGATGGGAGGGTTCCAGTTTCATCCCTTTTTTGCTGGGGGTAGGTTTGTTTCCTCCAACAGATCCTGTTTCATCCCGCTTCGTTCCACCCAGCTTCTGTGAGCATTCGCTCGAAGCAGCTGCGTTCGTGTTGCTGTTGGGTGGCAACCACGAGTATCTGAGCGCCTGAGGCATGGATACTCCAGCTGAACGCCCCAGGGTTGCTCCAAACACCCACAAGGGGGGCAAATAATGAAACATAGAAGTAACACGAACCATTTACCTCACTTGTGTCTATCATTTACCTATAATGAGTTGGAGCAACCCTGTCTAACAACACAATTTTGAGGCTTACTTCGTGACTCGTCGACCCCCTGTCAAAAGCATCTCTTTTTTTTGGGAGGGGGAACGTGTTATGAAATCTAGTGGTCGACCCGGCTCCAACTTATGACTTGACTGGATCATAAGTGTCATAGCTGGTTATACCACGGCAGTAGTGATTTCTAGCTGGATGAGTGGCTGAAATCCATACCTTGGAGTAGTTCCTGGAGCCACTGAGGCCAATCTGTTCTCCCAAGATCTAAATGGCTTGGGATTAACATGGATTACCTTAAAACAACAAGGTAACCCATGGGCTAACCATAACATGTTATAAGATGTTATAAGCTATAAGTTATGGTTTGGAAGTCAATAACTACCTGGGTTAATCAAACCAACATCTTGCAACCATGGCTTTTATTGTTCCCAATGGGGATGCACCTCCCTAGGTCCCTATAGTCTCAGGCAAGGCACAGTAACGGCACTTCACAGGTCTCAACTCACCTGTGGCCGAAAGGTATAGCTTTGCCATTCATTTCGGTACGACTCAACAGTCCTAGACGCCCAAACTCAGAGATTAGGCCATGCTTTTTTTGGTAAGCCATCCCAATTCTGGGTGCTCCTTTTCAACGTATCGTGCTTACCCAAATGCATTTCAACATGGCTGGGCATGGAAGCAACATACTGGGATAGCCAACCTTCCATCGAACATGGAGATGTCATCCGCAAAAGTTGGCTCACAACAGAACACTGGATGACATCTACTAATCACAAAAAAGAACATCTGGCAACTGGCAACAACTATATAATTTCAACCCCGGCCCCGGAGTAACAAAATTTTGGTTGACTGATTGTGTAAAATACGCCCCTAACAATGACAATTCCCATTTCAACAGGAACCTGTTCAATTCAACAAGCCAACGATCTTGAAGCAGGGTTAAAGACCGGCAGCATCCAACATGGATGCATCAGCTTGCCATCTGTGTTGAATGTCTGCCGACCACATATACAACTGCTCGCAAAACGCACCGGTGCAAAACCCGAAGAATGAATATGCTTAACTTTTTGTTTTTTTTTCCCCATTGAAGGAACGAGAAATGACAAAACACCGTAACCATCATTAAAGCACACTTTGCAAGCTTCAATGCGTTACCAAATCCTTCTCAAACCCGTTCAACCGCCCCAGACAACAGCCAAGCCGCTCCGATTTTCTTGGCCACCTGTGCAGCGCTGGGTCATATTCGCTCACCATTTTCCCCGCAAAAATAGCTGGTTAGTGATTAAACAAAAATACTTTACATACTCTAACTCCAAAAACCACCTCCAGTCTGAAGTACTCTATATTTCAATACTTCTCCCCTGGTCTTTTCCAGTAAAATCACCAAAGCTACTGAAAATTTCTCCATGAAATCTACCATTCGGCGAGCATCGCGCCTTGCACGGCGCTCTCAAGCCCTCCGGCTCCACCCTGCGCAAGCCGCGGCCGGGGATCTGCCAGGCCTGGATGTTTGGCAGGGATTTCATGGGGGACTCATCAGCTATGAATGGGGTGATAGGGAAATATGAATGGTGAAATATTATTATTAAGGGAATCTGATTGGAATATTTGGAAGATTTTCCTTGAATATGATGTGAATATGTTTGGAATATGACTGGAATATGAGTGAAAAATGGTGATTTGAGCCTATAAATAGTGGGATGTAACCATCAACAATAGGGATTTTCACAGGGATTTCATGGAGACTTGTTGCCCAAAAATTGGCTTCAATGGAATTTTGCTGCTACTTTCCGGTCATCAAACATGGCAATGGATGCACTGGGAAATCTCCTACACATGGAGGTGTTCATCAGAAACTCATCTAGAAATGTTTTTTTTTCCATAGCCATGTTTGATTACGGGACGGTGGCAAACATGTGGATTTAGGACATTTGGGACTTTATCCAGCAAAACAAAGGATTTTTGATCTATCTATGAACAATGCGGATTTATTCATGAACAATAGGGACTCAACCCGTAGGAATAAAGATTTACAATGATTTACCTGGAAATTTGACGTGTTTACAAGTTTAAAATTCACTATCTATTCTGCCCAAGACAGACGGCTCGTCTCTGGGAATTGGCAATCCCAATTTCGCAACGTAGTCAAAACCAAATCCCAACTCATGGCGGGGTCTATCTTGGAAGGAGCGTAATGCCCGATGAATTTCAAACATTCTTTGTGTGTGACCCTTGGTGACCAAAAAACTAGCACTAGAAATCGAACACTGACTTCCAATTCTACTTCTCTTGAACCAAACAATCCCATACATCGCTCCGATGCAACACCCGGGGAAGCCTCGAATCAAAGGATGATCCTCCTACCAAGGCTACCAAGGTGATCCGCATGACATGGTGACCCACCCGCGAATGTTTTGGAACATGGCCGAAAATGGAAAGAATTGTTGCCAGCAGCAGTGGGGACGTGGCCAAAGACTTGGACACTGCATGTTTTTTGGGTTTTAACCAGATTCAACCAGTCGTACCACACACCACGGGAACTATACCACATATACCATGCTTGGTGTGCCCCGGAAAATGTCTGAACTTGCCAAACGCGGAGCCACTGATTGATGAAATAACAGTGTTTCCTTCTCTCTCTCCCTCTCCCTCTCTCCCTCTCTCCAAACAAGTTTTCTTTTGCTAGAACCACTGGAAAGTCATGACAATTGCGGAGCCGAAAGGAATGCACCCACTGTGCGGACAAGTCTTGTCTGGGGAACAAAACTGAAGCATACTGAAGCAGATGAGAAGGAATAGCAAGAAATGCAGGTTGCCGACTTTGGTATCTAGCTCATAGCACTTGGAAACTTGGAAATGCATGTCTTGGAAAGTTTAAAGCTGCCAGAAAGGAAAGGGTCAAAGTTATGGGATCCCCTGCTAGAAACGCCCAAGTGCTAATCTAAAAATGCCGGCGCAATCCCCCAAAGTCGTCCTTGGTTTCTCGTTCCGGAGGATGGCGAAACCTAGGGAAAAAATGACGGAGATCCGTGGGCACAGCTGGGCGTTGAGGCAAATGGCATGAACGGGTTGGAACCAACCTTATCAACATAGATAGGAATTTTTGATGAATTTTTCATAATGATAGAATATGATAGATGGGACCATTATGAATCTGCATTCGCGGACGAAATTCGAAGTTTGAACATATAGAAAACATGATTTCCACCACACCTTGGAACCGCTGGACGGCGTTCGAACTCCTAGCAGCTTGGACAAAATGCAGAAAATCACCGGGGGCGAATGAAACGGGGGATGGACACCCCAAAATGAAGGGCCGCCAATCTACATAACTTTTAAAAGATTTGGGGGGTTTAGTCTCCAAAACATCAACGCATATCAACAGAACACCAATAAGGATTTAAACAACAGTTTTTGATGTCCAATGTAAAAGGTCGATAGTTCTACCAGCGAACAGTGGACTATCATCTGGTTGCTTCAAAGTAACCCCACCTGAAAGGGATGATCATTTGATCACTGATTCTCATCATCTTCAAGTGGGGGGGGAAATTCAAGAATATGGGCTAACTGTCCAACTACTTATGGGATGATGTTGGATAAATATGGATACATCTGATTCTTCTGAATTTCTGAATTTGTTTTTCTTGGGTTTGTGTCTTCTTTGCTGGAGTGTGGGGATAGAAGGCTTGACGAAATCAGGGGTCAGGATCTATACCCATGAGGGTCAAACTCTCATGGCTGCTGGTTCAGACTCCTCGTGCGGGTTCGATGGAAAACCGCATGCTAAATTCTGCTTCAAATCCTGTTTTTGGTTCGGAAAAACTCTTTTAAACAAAAAGTATGAGATATGTGCTAGACATCTTTCCTAGAAAAAACCCAACTTTTCAGCCATTTTTCCCAAGGCTTGCTCCCTGGTTCCATCCCTTCCCCAATGCCCTGCCTCCTCTCCCCGTGGCGCCGCTGCCCCTGGCGCTCCCGGCGGATGCCGGAAGCGCGGCACGGCCGGGCGCTTCTCGGGGGCACGTGGCGACTCCTGCAGGCAGCGGGGAGAACCAATGATAAAAGAATAATGATGGGATATATAACTTACTGGTGCTTAGTAGGGAATGGGGAATGGATGGGAATGGGACGATTATTAATGGTAATTATAGGTCATTCCCTCATTCCCTGCTAAGCACAAGTAAGATAATCAAGTATATTGGGGTTCAAAATAATGATGATAAAATCGGGACTATAACAGCGGAGTATGGAATACAACAGTGGAATAATAGGAAACTGGGATTATAATAGTAGAAAATGTACTTGATTTATATATCATGGCGGAATATAACCAACTATATATGAACAATCAATTGTACAAGAAAAACAGTGATCATCATTCATGATGATAAGAACTAATGTATATGACCAACCAGAAACTGGGATTATAATGAAAACAATGAGAGTAGAATTCAGAATGGGATAGGAACGATAGAGAAATAATACGGTAGTGGCATAAAATATGATCATCTATACATTGGGAGTCATCGTGATAACAATGACAATAACGGAATTTTACTGGGATTAGATGTGGGATATAATGTCAGTAAGGTTAACGGGGATAATAGTGGAATATAGTAACACACACAAAAATATGCTGAACAGTGAGACATGTTTCCAGAATATTCTGGGCTACATTTACTTCATATTTCCGGGTCTGGGAGTTGCTTGTATTCAACCAGAAACTGGGATAATACCATTTAATACCATTCATATATATATATATATTCATATACTATTAATTCATGTATTTGGGTTTAATGGTCTGACTTGGAATGCTTTCCATATATAAAATAGCCCGCTATGCTATATTAGTCTATAATAGCATTGTTATAGGATACTGTTTTTTCTTCTTCAAATAATATCATTTAATCCTTTAAGCCAGCCAATATTGTGGGAAACATCATTTATGTAGCAAACCCGGTCCAAGTCGAACAGTCAAATATTGAAACACTCATGAAGAACATTGTACGCACAATCTGATTTGGGGTTTGCTACAATCCATGATCTTTGCAGCTCTATAGGGATATCATGGTCTCCGGATTTGCCATCATTTATCCTTAGTCACTAGGTTGTTGACACTGCCCAAAATTTGTCTTGCATCTGCTTTGATCCCTCCAACTAAGAGCTCGACCCCTGCAATGAATTGGGGGTTGCAAGACTACCACTTTCCAAATCTTCTCTCGCCCCATCGCCTTGAGATTGGCACTTTTTGGGGCATTCCTAATGTACTTTCTCAAGGTGTTGGTAGATGGAAAGTAAGTAAGAACTCTCTAGCATCTAACATGACATGATTGGACGTAAGTGGGTAGTTTCGATCATTTTGAATTTTGAATTGGGTATTTTGCAAGGAATGATCACTTGATATCTGATGGAATGATGACAGATAATGCTAACAATGGTGTCTTATTGGATCATAAAATCATGGGACCATGTCACCAATTCTGATAATTTGTCTGCGCCTTCCAGAATGCGCTAATGTTTAAATGTGATGACATTTTTTTGCGATAACTTAGGGATAGTTAGCTCAGACTCCCCCATAGTGTGGCTAATCTTAGCTACGTGATCTAAAAGTAGCGGGGCATGGGTTTCCCATGTTTTGCTTTCTATTTACAGTACCCAAAGTTTACAGCTTTAGTCCTTCTTGGAGGGCGCAGGCGGTTCCCTGGCCCCGGCGTAGCCATACTTGGGACGATCCTCCGCTGCGTGCGTGCGAGATGAAGAGCAGACGCTGAGATGATCAAGATGATTTACATCTAGGTAATTCGCAGAAGCATGCTTCGGGGTGAATAATTCTTGCGGAATTCAATAATCCTTCAGTTATCCTTTTCCACCTATGCAGTATTTCTGGTGCATGCCAACTAGTAAGTGGTCAATAACCCGCGTATCACTGGGGTATAAGCCACGGAAAACGACGGAAAACCAGTTCAAAACATCGTAAGGAGCCAAAACTGGGATGCACATTCAAATTTGAAATTCTGAAGCCCAGGCCCAACAAACTGGAATATCAAATAGTCTCATGTCATGTCATTCAATACCAACCAATGGCAAGCTTGGATGAAAAATGGTAGTGACACATTCGAAACCACATTTACCGGGCCATGTTTCGGATGATGTCTCCCTACTATATAACCATGACTTATAATGAGGTCGTAGCGAAATCGCTAAAAGCCGTCAAGGTCTAATCAGGCAGGACCAGGGGTTGCAAAATTCTATGCAAAACCATTCTTAGCTATAACCTCCAACTCTGAACACGGCCAGAGCACTGATAAGATGAAAAGTTGGTTTAATTTGCAGGAACCAACACCGCCGAGAAACAATATTGTTGCCTACGCTATTGGATTTAACAGTTTAACGTTTGTATTGGAAAAATGTCAAAGTTTCTAGTCTAGTCCCTTGGTGGAAGGTAAGAAAAAGACAGGTGGAAGAACTAGGCAAACTGGCACCCTTGTGCCACTTGATGAGCACCATCAAACTTTCAACCACCAACAAAAATCCATCAAATTCCAATTTCGCACACAGCTAAGCAAAGAACCTTACAGGGCCAACCCTTCTGAACTGCCAAACCTCCAGTCAGGGGCCTCAACCCGCTGCTGCCAAGGAACCGTTTTCAGCACAGGGTTCCATGGCAACTTCTGCTGAGACGCACTGTGAGAGCCTCAGCAGCTGTGTTTGGTGGTGGATGTTCGTCGCACAAAGAAAAAGTAAGGTTGAACACCCACGGGGTGACATTGTGTATAGTAACCCGCCCAAAAAAAAGGACAATTGGAAAGCTGGAAATTAAAAGGGCAAATATCATTTATACTATTCTGGGAACTGCAATAATTGAAACCAACCCGGCTAAGGGAAAAAAATCGGGGTGGTTATACAGGAGCTGATCATTTTCCCGATATTTACGAACAATTTCAGGTATCCCCAGTATTCCCTATTTGAGGACAAACCCGCATGTTGTATCCGGGCAACAGAATACCTGTTTTTGACCTCAAACCCTTCAATTTGGGATGATTTCTTGGCATTATTACTTTTACTAGGATGCATCGCAGTGCTGAAGCCCTTATGAGGTCGCTGATTGCCGGTGAATACGGGCTATCATCATTTTGCAAAATACTGCAGCTAAAAACCACCAACACTAAGTCACTAAGTTGCTCCAAATAGGGGGAAAATAGGGTTCCAATTTCAATGACTCCACCATCTTTCACCATCCATGTGCAATATCTGTCCTGGCATCGTCAAACACGTCCCAGGGCAAACCCAAGTAGCTGGATCTTCGCTCGTGGGAACTGCTGTCCTGGACGTCAGGAATGGTCAGCCTATGCCTTCACAACGGAATGGCCCGCCAAATGATGAATAGATAGGGTTCCACCTAGAAAATATCGAACATGTCTTGTCTATTGAATTTATTCTTCCAGTTTCTCGTGGGTGACAATAGGCATCTATATCGTGAATTTGCCAACCCAAGATTACTCTTCAAATTCTGGGTTAATCACCCGGAAAAGAAGCAATTGGCTTACAAAAAAAATGAGAACATGCATCAAATCATGTTTTGGGGACATATGTTTTCATAATTCTGAAGTGTCGTTTTCCCCCAAGTTAACCATCAACGGCCAACCACTAGGTTGCCAAAAGGAGGCACCGCGCGTCCTTACTAGAGCTGGCCATGAGCTGCGCAAACCTGCGCAGTTTGGGCCCAAGGAAGCCACATCAGTGGGGCTGTTTATCCTCCATACATTGGGATTACACCCCGTGTTAAAGCGTACGAAATGTCTACATGGGGTTGTAAATTTCCCATAGCTGGTGAAGTTCAAAAAGGAATTCATTCATGAAATAACAGCCAGGGTTCGTTTATCAGAGCTCCTGTCAATTTTGAACATTAGATGGCTTGCGGACATGATTCGCCAACAGGGACATTCCAAACCAATGTGATCATTTCCATCCCCAATGACAAAGGGATTCTCATCGCCACGAAACGAGTTCAAGATCAGAGCATGTCTCATGTCTCCATGATTTCTCTCAGCTTTGTCCATTATCGTTTATTGAAATGCCCAAAAGTTGGTTTATTTTCCACATTTCTGGTGACTATCCCAATTGCATGGGCCAACAACAAACAATATACACCACCGGCACCTCGGCACGCACGAAAGACCCAGGCAGCATGGCTTCAGCCAGCCGGCATGGGTACGTCTGGGTGCTATAGAAATGGCGCAGTTTCTTTTTTTTTGAGGGGTAAGGGTTGATGAAGACTTCATTGGTGTTTTCAAGAGGTGAATGAACAAAAACCTATCTCAGGCAGATTACAGAGTCGAAGCCATCTGGCAGAGAACTGCATGTTTTTGGGGCGGTGTTTGCGGCGCTTTCCTCTGAATCCATTGGCTGATTTGCTGGAGAAACTGGAGCCACATACAGGCTGCATTCCCATCAAACCTCCAAACTTGAAGTCACACAGAGGGCTAAAAATGGATGGGCATTGCCTAAGCTTAGGAGTAATCATGTCCAACCAAATCACACCCCTGGTCCCTGTATCTCCCAGCAGGGAACAGCTGATCAACAATTGCAACTCCTTCCATATGGATCGTTGCTATCAATGTTGGGATGTTGTTGGTCACGTGTGCAATCAGAATCTATCCCACGCTGTTTTTCTCGTCTCACTTAGGTTGTCTCCTCACATCTTTCGCCTCTGGTCGATTCTTGGGAGGATTCTCATATCCGAAATTGGACGATCTCCACCATGTATAGACAGCTCTTGTCAGTCGTCTAACCCACATTTGTAAAGACACCTAGAGCCAAGGCTGTTCGGTTGGGGGAGGTCATATTTTACTAAGCAAATTGTCACTGACTATTTGGAGGTATTCGCTCTAAACTAATTACACATTACTCAAACAGGGTTTACTAATCGTCGGTTGACATTAGAGATCCAAGGTTTCCCCAACCATTTACCCAGCAATCCCGGCAATACCAAGCATAATCCAGCCATGATGCCCTTTTTTCATGCACAACGCGAGGTGCTTTTCAAGTGCCGAGGCACTATTGGCCACTTACTTCTCTCCTCCGATGTGCGAAAAGATGAAGATCACTGCAAAGGCAATGACCTAGGAAAATGGAAAACCGCCGTACAGCTTGGGGTTCAAATAATGAGCCTCCATGAGCGCCCGAAAAACGTTTAAAAAAGTTGAAGCTAAACATGTATCAAAAAGCTGAATCTTGTTGGAGTTGAGAAATTTTAGAAACATAAGGCTGCTCCTGCACCAAACACTGGGGGCCCCCGGCCACTGGAACGAGATAGACCTCAAGCTGGGTCAAGCAAATACGTGGAGCAAAGCAAAATCCATAGCTGGCATAGCTTTCCAAAAAAATCAGGTGGAAAGTCATGCATTCCCTTCCGCAACACGTGAATTTCCCCCACCCAAACATCTTCCCACACTTTTGCCCTGCATGGCGTTGGCGCTTCGGATGCCACCGCTGCACCGGCCCTTCGGGACGGCCGCCAGTGGTCGGGCCCAAAACCCTTGGCTGAGCATTCATGGCGGTCAGGCACCCAGGAAAAGGACCATGTTAGTTTGATGACTATGCGGCATATGTTCTCATCAAAAAGTTAAGGTTTTCCCTTGCCATGTCAAATTTCCCAAAGCTACAGTATACATACATACACAATCATACACATACTATATATATATATATACAAATACATGTTACATATGCATACTCTTGTGATGGTTTTGACCGTGACCCACACTCAGCACGCTTGACAGCTTGACGCGCACAAAAAAACTGCTTTCCCAGCAAACTGGGAAAGTAGCAAGGACGCAAAGGATGCCATGAGAGGAGCCAACAGCTGTTCACTAAAACGGCCCAGCTGAAGCAGAGAGTTGATCTAAAGAAATATCATCCATGAATCCATGGCCAATCTATGTAGATATACTGGGGGGCAAAGATCTACACTGACCTCAAAGGGTTACAACCCTGCTTCAATCATCTTCAATCATCCTACAGCCTATATCACGTGGCCACCAAGCTCCAAGGCACCCTGTGCGTCAAACAAAACTTAAACTTCACATCCTGCCTAGGCCTCGGCTAGAAGATACCCCCAGAAAAACTCAAGCTGGAACCCATAAAATTGCACAAGACCTAAGTCAAAATCATCTTTGGATTGCAAATGTTCAAGGTAGGTTCATGTTTCTGAAGGGGATGAAGCAGAATCTTCTATGGTTTTGTTCAAAGAAAGCCAGTCTCCGTCTGAAAATTCTGGAGGAGTCACACCTCTTTGGTGAGGCTTCCGCCTTCCACCGGTTTCTCTCACAGAGTTGCCCTTAGGCCACGATTCCAGTGCCCAACGCTTCTTCGTCCTGTCCCAAAATACCAGCAACTTGGGTTCCAAACATTCAGAACAAGGAAATTAGGAGGTTTTGAATTCATATGATTCAAATAACCCACATGTTCAAACCAATCAACCAAAAGTAGGTGGTTATGACAGGGTACTGCCCACACTGCCATCGGCCACAGGTACCGATGCGGGATACTAACATTGCTGATCTTAGAGCCTCATTTGAAGCTGGGCCGCTAAGCTTTTAACTCCCAAATCTATGGCTTAAACAATCGGAATATCAAACTATATCACAATACCCTTATCAATATCTAAACATCTAAACTATATCAACTAACATAAGCTACCCATACCTACTGCCTTGCTGACCCAGTTGATATGGAAGACAGAGATCTGCCATTGGCGCACGGCCTCCCACGCCAAGTGCATGGCTGACCCGAAGGAGTTGGTTGCAGCACCTGACGGACTCGTCTGGAAGTCGTGACTTGAAACGAATATTCAAACACAGGCTCGTGATCCCAAATAGAATGGGGCACCCTCCGGTAATCAAACATAGCAGTTGGACCATTGAGGGAATCCCACAGTGCCCAACGCGCTAGCTTGATGAACCGGTTGGGCTAAGGCCTAGCCGCTTCCCGTTCAAAAAATCACAGAAATGACACACCCCTCCAAAAAGGGAATCCCATCTGCATGCGAAGTGCCCACTCCGACTGGCCGTATTGCAAAAATCAAACTTGACTTAGTATCTCTAAACATCTCCAAACCTCCAACCCCAGCACACCCGAATAAGAAAAAGGCAAAACTTCCGGCCCCCACATGATCCTCCGAATGAATCAGTCCTGCAGATACTTTCAAAACTCTGAAGCTCCATTTTTTGGGACAGCGCTTATACAGGGCCAGTCCTACCCTAGAAGTTTCTTGGTCACAGTCACATCCCAATCTATCGCAATACATCCAGGCGCTCATGACCACAGGATCTTTCTGCAGTTTCCCCACATATCCTCAGCTGCAGCTGCGTTCAAGGCGGTTGTTAAGACCAAACATGACCAAAACCAGCAGCTCGGCATCATCAAATCAACACAAGTCAGCCCATATTTTCACCCATCCCTTCCATTCTTGGAAGACCTTTCCAACCATCACCAACACTACCCCTCATGAACCCTTGTCCAGTCCATGACGGTCTGAGAAGGCACTTAAAACGCGCATGTTCTGCTTCACTGCGCGCACCACGAAGTCCCGGTCCTGGCTATTTGGGCTGGAATGGTCCAGGCCCTGCTTTTGGCCAGGTGGTTGATTTTCTACGAGAAAATGTGGGTGTCAACAGGTTTGAGCCATCCAGAAATCATCCAATTTGTTTGATCATCAAGAAGTGATTCAATCAAACATGATGGCAATGTTTCAATCATCCCAAATCGGATTTGTGCGCACCAATGGGGATTGTTTGGGACAAAAATGGGGTATATGGGTATCTACTGTAAGCCTTAATCTACACCCCAAGTCATTGATGAACCCAAAAATAAGCAGTTGTAAAAATAAGCAGTTGCGATACTGTCCCCACATCAAACAACAATAGATGGTAGAACCATAGATCAACTTCCAAAACATGAATTTGTCTGAAAATAGGCGCCCATTGAGACCCTACATGATTTCTCCCATGATAAATAATTGGCAATAACGTGACTGCAAATAAACCATTTTCATCCAAACCCGTGTCCATTGTTCGCTGGGGTGGTTGAAGGGTAGCCCTACAAACAACCATTTTTTTACTGAGGGATATAATGTTTTCCTGTGGGTTTTCCCTGCATCCAATTCGAGGAATTATCGAGTTATTCATCTTTTAATTCAAAACCGTTCATGCTTGTATGTTATAAACCATCCGCCAAAGCAACAACTCCACCCGAAGAACCACCGGTTTTTAGAGGAAGGTATTTTTCCAATCGCCAGCTAATGGCAGGGTCGAGCTGGTATTTGTGGTGGGGAATGGTAGGTACAGTAGACATTAAATATTCCCAGAAAACATCATCATGAAATCACTAGTATGCTCCCATATCCCTATTGCAACCCCAATCTTCGAGGAACTCAATCAAATACACACCACAATTTTTTCACAATGGAATTTGGCTATCCAAAGAGAATCTGTTTGATGGACCATTTTTTTGGCAAACATCAATGCCCCTTTTGATGTCGACCCAGCATCCAAGGCCATGCGAAAAACGCGACAAAAAACGACAAGTCCTGCTGCAGCTTTTCAGCGGCGAAGAGGAACGCCATGGGCTCCTGGAAACCGCGGCGACAAAAATATGTCTCCATCATAATCACATACCCTCCCGTCATCGAACATAGCATATGGACAATCCCCTATAAATGGAGGAATTTCTGTTCCTGGGAAATTAATCGTTAAATGAGTATTCACTGGTGCGCCTGTGTCGAGGAAAACATTAAGGTGCCCCTAAACCCAAGGGATTGTCCCTATTGTTTGATGGCCAAGCCTCCACTTTCATCTGGCCCCAAATGTTTCTGTAGCTGAAACTTCCAGCGCCCCCCATCTTCCCAGTTTCACCGGGCGTTTCTCCTCACAAATGGCCTCGATCATGAAATCTTCTTGGCCTCTCCTCAGGGTGATCTGCCAACAGCGATGGCTGGACAGTGCTGGGTAAACGTTGGTGGTCCATGTATAAGAGGTTGGTGGTTGGGGGCACTAGGTTAATGGGGGAATCCAACATGCCCTTTGCCTATCAAATATCGTCATGTTCACACATCTGATCAACTTTTGCAGTTTCATCTTGGAATTCTTGGATTTATTGCAATTCCATTTTTAATTTCCCTCTTTCCGTTCCCAAAGAAAATATTTAGAAACATTTAACGAAGGACGAAGGTATTTAAAGAGTTTCCTATCAATGATTGAGGATAACTCTTCAGGATATTGACGGAGTATCACATAATGTCTGCAAGCCATTCAATCATCTAATTCCTCCCACTGAACATCACCCGCAGTCTCACTCCGCCAGGGCGCAAGTCGTCCGCAGCAGCCTGGAGGGAAAACACATCGCGTCGCACTGCTGCCATGACCACCTGGTGGCGCAGCAACAGGTGGGCTCGGCATCGGCTGAAAAATCCATGGCATCCCAAGGATGGTCAGAAACTTCAAAGAAGACGTGCCATCTGAATTTGATAAATAAAGGCAAACATGATGTTTGCATTCTTTTTGAAACCATTGCCAGAATTTGAAGCATTCTATATCATTCAGTACATGACCCACAGGAGGTGAATCATGCCCTTAAACAAAAGCCATGCCAAGCAACAAAAAACACCATCCTCCATACTCCATTTTTGGGGCTTCATGTTTCTTGTCGGGCGCGCAGCGCCAGAAACAGGGGGCATATATATATATATATATGCATGTATATATATAAATATGCATACATATATATATATATATACGTTGTTCTCGATTTTGCCTACTGGAAAACATACATATAGATATGATATATGAATAAGTATCACATATGCATATATGTATTTTTGTATATGCATATATATGTACACTAGTTCGATTTTTTCATTGGCAACCATATTTAGGATGGTGATCCCCAAATTAAGATTTGACAAAGCCTTAAATAAACCACAAATACATGTAAATTGATGGCGCACAAATATTTTAAGTAAATCTACTTGTATAATGTTGGCAAAGCAATAGTAAACTATCCCCAATTTTACCCTAAACACATGGTGAAAGCCATCAAAATAAGGGTGGTCTATTATTGCTCTACCAACATTAATCTTGTATACAAGGCATCTCCATCTCCATCTCACCCTGGATCGCCTCTGGATCCCTTCGCAAACTGGGATCGGCCAACTGCAGGTGTCGGCCCGAGACTCCTCGGGTGAGGCTGCCGTCTTTGACCAACGAAGTACCAGAACCGGTCAGGGTAAAGATCATAACCCCTTAAGAAATGGAGAAAATTCTTAGAATGTTTTCAAATTGTTCTCGTGGGCATCAGACCTTTGGAGTCCAATGGTAAGATCACAATCGAGAGATCACCTGCTGGTTTCAAATTCCAGCTGGAATTTCAGGGGTTCCACATTGTCCTTCATTCCATTTTCTTCAGCAAAGACTAAGTGTGATGCAAAGCATGGTAGAGAAAATGCTTCAGATTGTCTTCATAGACTTGATCCTATTTTTTCCACCTTGCCCACTGTATATCGGATTGTTAAATTGAAAGCCGAATGATAAACTTTCCTTATGAATCCTTATGATGGTTGCTGGGGTCCGTCAATTTTAGGAAACACCCCATGCAGGCACCCACTGAACTTTCAAACCGAGAAACCGATAAGCGCCAACATCACATCCTTGCGGCGAAGATCGTCCAAACCAAGGCGGACCCCCGCTCCCAAAAAATCACCAAATTTCTTTGGTCAAAGAGTTGAATCCGAAATGTCTCGATATAGTTGCTTGGGTAACCCGGGTATTATCCACAAGCCTGTCCTTAGAAGGGTGTTGGGACAAGCAAAACTGACGAATTTTCCACTTTGAAAGGGAATTCTGTACACCCACGGCCCCGCAACATCCCGCAACACAAGAAATGGCCATTTAGATCCATTTAGCATACTTCAGCCCTGCCCTATTTGGAGGCCATGCTACTAAAAAAGTTTCATCCCAATATCATTGTTGGTCGGAGCTACCGGTTATACATATTGTTGGTTGTACGCATTTGTACCCACAAAAAATGAAACATGGCCCAAACCTCCCAGAAGTCATTTTCATCTTTCATCGGTTTCCTTCTTATTTTTTGTTGGTAGCAATTGGTAACATGTTGAATTCCCATTCCATCATTGCTTTAATCACCATTTTTTATGGTGAATTTCCTCGTCAAAACCAGTGACGTCCGGTCCTTCTCAGCAAAGCACTGGGAGGGCAGCAGCGTCCACGCCGCTTCCGAGCTACGGGCAGCGGCGACCACCACGTCCTTGTCCGATTGCAAGGCCTCAAAGGCATGGAGAAAGGGGCTGAAAATATCTGACATTTAGATTGAAAAGGTGAGAAAATCACCTTATTGGGCAGTGGCAACATCACCAGAAAGTTTCTGCATATGGTTCCAAAACTTTCTCAATGATTCTGCGGTATCCTCCGGCGATAAAAAATGGTAATGTCAAATCCTGAATTTATTCTTGATTTTCCCGTTAAAACCTCCATTCATTCATAGAGGGTTTCAGGGGATCTGCCAATGCCATGTTCAACGGTGGTGTTTTACATCTTTCATGGCCACGCGCCTCTGCCGCATGCTGAAGGGCATGCCCGCATTGCGACACTGCGGCAAGCACGACTTCCTTGAAGCAAGTGCACAGCATGGAAACAAACATATTGGGGCCTACAATAAGGACAAACAACAAACAACATAAACCAAACAAATGCACATGTATGCATCAACTTGAAATGGTACCACCCTTCAGGCTTGCCCATGGTCAATTGTCTATTCCATTCCACCAAGATTTACATGCTTGATCTCATGCTTGCATATTTTCAATGCAGTGGGGCCAAATAGAAAGCAATGATTGAACCTGCTGCCATCCCCCTGCAGGTACACGCCCAAACCCTGGAATTAGATATTCTTGTGGATAATGTCCTTGTCTAAACATCGTGCATGCGGAGGTGGCAGTGAGATCGGCTTTGGTTTCGAACGGCTTTCGTTTGGAACTAGGTACACGTAAATCAACTGACCTATTGCATGACGCCCAATTTTGTCATCCTATTTTTGCCGGTTCAGTTTTTTTCGGCTTAAAACGTCTCACGGTCTAATGTTTGATGGCCAATTGTTTTTGATGTCTAAATTTTAGCTCACAATTATTTTCTGATTGGTGGTTTCAGCTCCCCAGAAAACATATGTCACTCCACGTCACCTTCCTCAATGCGATGGAATCAAATAACACAAAATGACAGCACCAAGTCGGTGAAACCATGTGAAATCCAAATGTCATCAACTCTACCCACTTCCCCATCTTTCACCCCATAATTGAATACCATGACTAGTAAAAAACACCCATGTATCGTAGTGATCATAGCAATAACCACGGCAACCCCCCTTTTCAAAAATACAATGATTTTTTCACCCCTATCAATGATACCAGGTTCCACTATAGCACCAGTTAACCCGGACTACTTATCCAACTCTTACCCCCAAGCTCGTCCACAGCGCCCCGGCAGCATCTCCTTGTCGCCCCGCAGTTCCTGCGCGGCGAACTGCAGCGCCCGGCCGCTCTTCTGCACCGCGCGAAGCACTACCTGCGAGGCGACCGGTCGGCCGAGATGTGCAACCAAACGAGGGAAGTTCACAAACAAAATCTATCTATATATGTATGCATATAATCAACAGAGTTGTCCAATAATCAATTTCAAACAACAAATTCAGGCTTTCATTAATAAATTTGGTACAAAACCTGATAATATAAACCAAGAAAACATGTAATTTGAGCGCCAAAAGGGCAAAGAGCAGCATTTGACCCAACCAACAACACTGGGGGTTGTCATCCTCTGCTATCCCAACCGAGTTTGTTTGGAAAACGTACAAAAATACCCATCGGTATGATGATTTCCCCATCCACGATGCTGTTTCCCTGTTGCCATTTGACTAACATAGGGTATCTCCGTTGCTATGGGGGAAGCAGCAAAACCATGGTTTCCTCCGGTTTCCTCCTTGCATCATTGGGTTGCCTCACAGGGATGGATAGTCTCAATATACTGTCCATAAGGGTTTGCTGCAAGCGTTCCCTTGAACACATTCTAGATCTGAACGACTTTCAGGAGACAGGAACAACACCAATGGAGCGACATGATGTGATTACAGGCCGTCGATCATCTTTTTGCAAGCAACCTGCAAGGGGCAATAGCTTCAATAACATGGCCATCACATGCTATCACTGTTGATGTGACAGCACACATGCCCAGAACCTCCCTGGCTGCAGTCCCCGAATGTGGTTGCAGCTGCGTAGATATGTTCATAATTCATAATTCATAACATCAACATATTGAGACACAAAGTGATCAATCGCTTCTGGAATGACGCCCTCAAAGCTAACCCCGAGAAAGACAAAATAGGTACAGTAGGGCAAAAGCAGATGGTCTTTCGTCTGGGAAATCTAAGGCAACACCTGTGACCTCAGCATTGCAGGCTCCACCTTTTCTGAAAACTTCGCCAGCGCTTTGCAGTTTTCTGAGGTCTGGCTTGGTCACAGCAAATCCAATCCGTCCCCTGTTCCTTAGTTGCTGAGGGCTCTGAAGCAGATAGCAAGAATACTGTGCGTGTGTGTATAGGTATGCATACATGCATAGGTCAAAGTATAGTATATTGATCTGTCTATTTGTCTACCGAATCTTGCCTCACATCTTATCCTGCTATCTGTCTTTACAATAAACCCATGAAGCAAATAATATTTCACTATATACCTTCGTGTCCTTCTGTCTACCAATCAATCTAGATCTAGATATCTATCGAACATTATCGAAAAATCTGCCTATCCACCTAAGTATCATAAACAGTAGATATCTGATCTATCGGTCGTTCGGTCTGTCTGGTCGGCTGTCTATCCATCAGTGTACTGAGTGTACTCCAAAAAAAAGGGTATTGAAATCTCATTTGAACACATTACTGATCAAGACAAACAGCACTGTACCATGCCCGTTGTTTCTGACTGTCCTGAACATGGTGTTGGTCTGTTCTATTTTCTGAAGTATACTGCACGTGCGACGTCACAACAGGGAAAACATAGAAAACACACATTTAGATTTGACAAAGTAAATACTATAACGTGTGCAAGGTTCTCGCGAAGAATTTGCGCGTCCAGTTTCAAGGCTTTCAGCAAGTTTAAGGCAGCTGATCGAACATCTGACGTTCTCCAGGCTTGCCGTGATTTCCCATAGCCTGTCACCACAATGCAGTCCAGCCTGTCACTGACTTCCAGGCGCTTAAGCCGCTTGGCCACAATTGTGGACAACCACCACTGAAGTGTGAGTCGAGCTGCTCCTTCCGAGTGGTCATGGAGNTCCCCCAAGACTTTGGCGGATTTGGATTTCGTGACAGTCCAAAAGAACATTGAACGTGATTCTGCTAGGCAAGACTGCTGAACCAGGCATTGTTCGGAAAAGACTCAACGCCTGCTGCCACTGACCACCCTTCTCACAAGCGCTGATTGCAGCAGTGTAGCTGATGTCATCCGGGACCACCGTGGCTTTCAGCATTGCATCAAACAGACCCAACGCCTCCTCCCAGTGCCCCGCACTGCCACAAGCACTGATGGCAGCACTGTAGCTGATGATCCCCTGGGTCACCCTGACTTTGGTCATTGCCTCCAGAAACAACAATGCCTGCTCCCACTGACTGCCCCGTTCACAGGCACTGATGGCGGCGTTGTAGCTGATGACAGTTGGGGCCACTTTATTCTGTAACATTGCCTCAAACAAATGCAAGGCCTGCTTCCCGCGTCCAACCTTCTCACAGGCACTGATGGCAGCATTGTGGCTGATCACATCCGGAGACACTTTGGCGCCAGGCATTGCGCCGAGAAGATTCAATGCGTCCTTCCATTGACCCCCCTTCTCACACGCACTGATGGTAGCATTGTAGCTGATTACATCTTGAATCAGTTTGGCTTTCGGCATTGAGTTGAACAGATTCAATGCCTGCTTCCATTGACCCCCCTTCTCGCAAGCACTGATGGCAGCATTGTAGCTGATGACAGTTGGGGTCGCTTTGGCTTTCAACATTGCCTCATACAGACTCAATGCCTGCTGCCACTGGCCGCCCTTTTCACAAGCACTGATGGCAGCACTGTAGCTAAAGACATCTGGGGTCAAGTTGGCTTCGTGCATTCCCTCCAACAAAGCCAATGCCTGCTGCCAGTGACCGCCCTTTTCACAACTACTGATTGCCGCACTGTAGCTGATGACGTCCGGGGTCACTTTGGCGCTGGGCATTGCCTCTAGCAAACACAAGGCCTGCTCCCAATGCCCAACCTTCTGACAGGCACTGATGGCAGCGTTATGACTGATGACATCCGGGGACACTTTGGCATCTGGCATGGCCTCAAAAAGATCCAATGCCTTCTTCCAGTGACCACCTTTCTCACACGCACTGATGGTAGCATTGTAGCTGATTACATCTTGAATCACTTTGGCTCTCGGCATTGAGTAAAACAGATTCAGTGCCTGCTTCCATTGACCCCCCTTCTCGCAAGCACTGATGGCAGCATTGTAGGTAAACATATTTGCATTTGCCTTTGCTTCAGGCATGTTGTGTAAGAGCCAACAAGCATGTTGCCACAGCTTTGACCTTCCACAAGTCGAAATTCCGACCGTGAAGTCCCGCTCATTGAAGGCCCCATTTTCATTCTGTATCTGAACAGCAAACGCTTCAATGATCAACTCAGGTTGACCTTTCTCCGCTAGTGTCTTTACAACATTTCGGAAAATGGTTCTAGTTGATTTCACTCCTGCATGATGCTTGAAACCCCACTCAGTTTTGGAACGTGTCTTCTCTCTTGGCCGCTTCAGTTGACTCGCGATTGACCTCCTCCTGCGATACCAGTTGAACCGAAGAGTGCCAGTGCGCAGCATGGCTCCGCGCCCCTGGGCTTTGGTCAAAGACTTGACGCCGGCAGAAAATCTGGCCGAAAAAGACACTGAAGCAAATGGATGGGCCATGCGAACCATACAATTATATATCTATATGATTTTGCTACCGCGCCCATGACCCGTTTGGGGATTCTTTGGGAGGTCCAAGTTTCAGACACCCGGGACTAACTAAAAGAGAGACTCTGCCTAGAGGTTCCCAAGCGGAAAGTGGCCACTGTTGTTCATCGATGCGAAGGATACCCACCAGTGTTGTCGCATCAAGGGAGACAATCTGAGCTTCTGCAAACCAACCATGGCATTCCATATGTTCTTTGAAAATGCAATTGAAAACATACCTGGTAGTTGGTACCCCTATACATACACGTGACTCACAAGCAGACAGGCCCATACATTGTATACACAGAAATTATGAAATACATACATGCTATAGGAATATAAAAACATGGCTCAAAACTCAAACTTTCCACCGCAGTTTCAGGTCGCCCCCAAGAAATTGCAACGCGGCCAGATCCAATAAATTACTGGGTGACGGTAGTTCTTGGGACCTTGAACCGGCTCTTGAGCAAACTTTTCACGGCGCCAGATCTTCCACGCGTGTTGTTCTGAACCGCTCCCCGAATTAATGTTTACAGGGTACCAACCCAATGCGAAACAAATATCTACATGAAGGAGGGGCTTACCCAAAAGCCACTGGGCCAGAAATTGTTGTAGTGGGCCCTATGGGCACACGTTGGAATTCTTGTGACCCAAGGATATCAGCCTAGGGAAAGGTGCCCCAAGAGTCGCAGCAGCCTGCTGTGGTTGACCTTCCCTCTCAATCACTGACTGACAAGTTTCTTCACGATACTTACCAGCAACTAAGCCATGCAAACATGTGACATGTTCTGTCATATCTCTCGGCGGCACTCCACCTGCTCAATCCGCATTTGTGGCGCTAATTAAGACTACTTTATGTCAATGTCTGTAAACTCTGAAACTCCCCGGACTATCCGGAAAGGACATCACCAACTACAAGTGCAACCTGGCGATCTGCAACAAATATGATAACAAATCCTATAAACATCCAAAGAGCGATTAGATTTCCCGGGTCTGGGTTAATGAAAAAGACACGTTAATCTCCTGAGCAGGCCAGGGAAAAACAAAACAACATCTGAAAGGCTTCCTGCAACCAAGACTGCAACTTAGATCTGCGGCCACACCTGGCCGCCAAAACAATGCCATACACCGCAGCAAATCCCCCCAAACCCACCCGGTACCTGCTGAAACGGAGGGACTCATTTTTGCAATGTTTCCCAACAACTTTGCCATCAGCCTGCAGCTTCCTAAGGTGTTGCCTGGCCAAGGCCACTCCAATCCTTCCCTTGTTCCTTGCTGGCTGAGATTCTGAATCCAAAAAAGAACGCACTGTTACTTGCCTATGTGTGTGTGTGCGTGCAAGTACTGAAAATAACACGCTGCCGTTGCCACTGGGATTTATTGGGTGCAAGGCCGCTTGCTCGCGCTCAAAGCTGACAAAGGCGGACTGCCAGCCATGCTGCTTATTTGATGTTTGGCCACCGCAGGCCCCAGAAGAGAAAAACATATCCAAAAAAGAGAACGCACAAACCTTAATTTGATTTCAAAGGAAGGACTCTCGCGGAGAATCCGCAAGTCCAGTTTCAGGTCCTTCAACAAGTTTAAGGCAGCTGCTTGAACGCCCATTGAATCCCAGGCTTGCCGTGACTTGCCCTAGCCAGTCACTATGATGTAGTCCAACCTGTCGCTGACTTCCAGGCACTGCGGGACATTGTGGACAACCACCACTGCAGTGTGAGTCGAGCTGCTCCTTCCGAGTGGTCATGGACGTCTACCTTGAGATCTTGAAGAGCTGATAATAGCAAGAGAATTGCCATGGATGCCCTTGCACTCCAGCACGGCATGGTAAATGGCCACATCCGGCTCAACGTTTGAACCAGGCATTGCTTCGAACAGATTCAATACCTGCTGCCACTGATTGCCCTTGCCACAAGCACTGATGGTGGCATTGAAACTGATTACATTTGGGGCCACTTTGGCCTCCGGCATTGCCTCAAACAAATTCAATGCCTGCTCCCACTGACCGCCCTTCTCAGAAGCACTGATGGCAGCGTTGTAGCTGATGATTGTTGGCATCACTTTGCCTATCAGCATTGCCTCCAACAAATTCAATGCCTGCTCCCACTGACCGCCCTTCTCACAAGCACTGATGCCAGCGTTGTAGCTGATGACATCTGGGATGACTTTGGCTTTCCGCATTGCATCAAATTGATTCAATGCCTTCTTCCATTGACCACCCTTCTCACAAGCGCTGATGGCAGCGTTAAAACTGATCACATCTGGAAAAACTTTGGCTTTTGGCATTGCCTCGAACAGGATCAATGCCTGTTCCCACCCACCAACCTTCTCACAAGCACTGATGGCAGCACTGTAGCTGATGACATCTGGGATCAGTTTGGCTCGGGGCATTCCATCCAACAAAGTTAGCGCCTGCTCCCAGTGACCAGCCTTCTCACAAGCACTGATGGCAGCACTGTAGCTGATAACATCTGGGGTCACTTTGGCTTTTGGCATTACCTTGAACAGACTTAATGCCTGCATCCACTGGCCGCCCTTCTCACAAGCACTGATGGCGGCGTTGTAGCTGATAACCGTTGGTATCACTGTGGCTCCCAGCATGGCATGAAACAGATTCACTGCTTGCTCCCACTGACCACCCTTTCCACAAGCACTTATGGCAGAACTGTAGCTGATGACCGTTGGCAACACTTTGGCCTTCAGCAATGTCTCGAACAGATTCAAAGCCTGCTCCCACTGACCGCCCTTCTCACAAGCACTGATGCCAGCGTTGTAGCTGACGACATCTGGGGTCACTTTAACCTTTTGCATTGCTTCAAATAAATTCAATGCCTGCTCCCACGTACCGCTCGTTCCACATGCACTGATGGCAGCATTATAGGTTCTGACTGTTGGCATCAACTTCCCTTTTGCCATTGCATCAACCAAATTCAACGCCTGCTCCCACTGACCACCCTTCTCAGAAGCACTGATGGCAGCGTTGTAGCTGATGACCGTTGGCAACACTTTGGCTCTCGCCATTGCCTCGAACAGGTTCAACGCCTGCTCCCACTGACCGCCCTTCTCACAAGCACTGATGGTGGCATTGTAGCTGATGACCGTTGGCATCACTTTGGCTTTCGCCATTGCCTGGAACAACCCCATTGCCTGCTCCCACTGGCCGGCCTTTCCACTAGCACTGATGGTAGTACTGTAGCTGACGACATCCGGGATGACTTTGGCTTTTGCCATTGCCTCAAAGAGATTCGCTGCCTGCTCCCACAGACTGCCCTTGCCACAAGCAGTGATGGCAGCGTTGTAGCTGACGATGGTCGGCATCACTTCGGCTCTCGGCATTGCCTGAAACAAGTTCAATGCACGCTGCCATTGACCGCCTTTCTCACACGCACTGATTCCAGCGTTGTAGCTTATGACATCTGGGATCACTCTGGTTTTCGGCATTGCCTCAAACACTTTCAATGCCTGCTGCCATTGGCCACCCTTCTCACAAGCGCTTATGACTGCATTGTAAGTAAACATGTTGGCAGTTGTCTTAGCCGCAGGCATTTTGTGTAAGAGCCAGCACGCGTGTTGCCACAACTTTGATCTTCCACAAGCCGAAATTCCGGCCGTGAAGTCTCTGTGGTCCAGGGCGAAACTCTGATTGTGGATTTGATCAGCAAATGCTTCAACTATCATGTCTGGACGCCCTATCTCTACTAGCCTTCCCAAAGCATTCTGAAAATTTGCTCTGTTTGGCTTCAATCCGGTGAGCTGTTGGATGACAAATCCAGCCTTTGGACTCTTCTTATCTTTTGGCTGTTGGCGTTGACTTACACCTGACTTCCACCTCCTGCGATACCAGGTTAGGCGAACAGGGTGAGTGCAAGGCAACATGGCTAAGCTCATATCTTGAATTCAGCCAAGTACTTGCTTCCTTTGAGTCTTGCAGAAATGAGAAATGCAGCAGTGGCCTATGTTCCAGATTGACGAGGTGGGATGGATCACTTTGGTATGGGTACCACGCAGAGTATCGCCCAGGATGGCTTGCCTTTGAGACACGATTGATTGAGACAGAAACACCAAGTCACCAAATAAAGTATAATGCCAAACCTAGGATCTTGGGATTTCCGGTCACAACTTGCAGCCAGCTCAAAACATTGCGGATGCCGTGTGTTTCTTGTTACATGGAGGAAAGGAATGTGATGTTTCCCAGCCCCCCATGTCATTCTATTTTTTCAAAAGCCGGGGATGGTTCGAATTCAAACCGTGCATTCATCAGATATGATATGCCAGGCATTGCCACCAATCACAGGGTGTATCTTCGGTGAACTTATCCACAAGTGATTAACTTGAACATGTACTCATCTTCTTGCTGCGAAATTCCCAATTTGCGCCGATTTAATCCAAATGAGACAGTAACTGGGTAAACCGCTTGGATCGATGGAAGAATATTCCCAGACCTACATGGGTTGCATAATTATACTCATGGGCTTAACAAACTGGTTCTGAAGTAGGCGCGGAAATGGGATGTGCATCAGTACTGCCATAGATATGGCAAGAATGATTCCCCACATGGATCCACAATGGTAGATTTACTATTGGTCAGTTTCAACACACAAAAAAAATAATGGAAAATATAGAGATGTCCACCCCAGCTTCAGGCCAACTCTAAGAAATGGCAATGCAGCCAGGTCCGATTGCGGGGTGACGACAGTTGTTGGGACCTTGAACTGACTGATGAGCAAACTTTTGACGGCGCCAGATCTTCCACGCATGTTGTTCTGAACCGCTCCCTAGGCTAATGTTGAGATGATACCAGCTCAATACCAAATATGCGAAACAATTACATGGCACACATGGGAGTGGGCTTTGCCCACATTGACATATTAATATGTTGGATTTCCTGGCGCAAGGGTATGGGGTTTCAGGAAAGGTGCCCCAAGCCTCTTGGCAGGGTAATGTGGTTGTATACTTGGGTGACTGTCCCACTCAATGAATGACTAAAATTGACTAGTGTATTTCTTCGCGATACTTATATACCAATAATTAATCAATAAACGTGTGTCGTGTCTCCATGCTCGAAGCCGAAGGCATTTCAATTTGTTCACTTCATTTCACTTCTCTTTCCCGTTTCATTACATTACTTTATGCCTCTGAACTCTGCAAACTCAGCAAACTCCCCAGATTATCCTGAGGGGATGTCATCACAGGGGCAACCTTGCAATCCGCAACCAGTACCCCATAAAAGTCTAAAGAGCAATTGGTTTTCCCTGGAAAGTAGGTAAAGGAGAAAAAACACATTGATCTTGTCATCAGGGTGGGTAAAACCAAGACAATCTCTGAACAAAGGCTTCCCACAAGCAGGACTGCAACTTAGATCCACGCCATTCCTGGCCTCCAACACGAGAAATGTACAAAGTGTTCATTATTTGATTAAAGCTGTTTTACAGCCCCACAGCCAGAAAACAAGAAAAATAAAACCCAAGTGTCCCCCACTGCTCAAATGAAACAACTCATTTCTGGCCACATCTTCGGAAAATTCTGCGAGCAGTCCGAAGTCTTCCAAGGTCTTGCTTGGTCAAACCCAGTCCAATCCTTCCCTCGTTCCTAGCTTGAAGGTGGGGCGCTGAATTACATGTGTGCGCGGGGGACACATCAAACAGAACAAGCTGCTCCTGGGATCTACGGGGGTACAAAATGGTACACTGCTCAAGGTGGACAGCCGTATATCTGTTTTTGACATGCTGACTTGATGTTTCCTCCCCCAGAGTCAGAGGAGAAGACCAAAATCACTGAAAAAGAAACCGCACATAATTTGAATGAATAGGCAAGGTTCTTGAGAATCCGCGCGTCCAGTTTCAGCTTCTTGGTCAGCAAGTCCAGGGCAGCTGCTCGAACATCTGACGTTCTCCAGGCTTGCCGTGATTTCCCATAGCCTGTCACCACAATGCAGTCCAACCTGTCACTGACTTCCAGGCGCTTAAGCCGCTTGGCCACAATTGTGGACAACCACCACTGAAGTGTGAGTCGAGCTGCTCCTTCCGAGTGGTCATGGAGNCCTGTCACTGACTTCCAGGCGCTTAAGCCGCTTGGCCACAATTGTGGACAACCACCACTGAAGTGTGAGTCGAGCTGCTCCTTCCGAGTGGTCATGGAGGTCTACCTTGAGATCTTGAAAAACTGATGATTCCTCCAAGATTGGCAACAGACCATGCTGGAAAATATGTCCCCCAAGACTTTGGCGGATTTGGATTTCGTGACAGTCCAAAAGAACATTGAACGTGATTCTGCTAGGCAAGACTGCTGAACCAGGCATTGTTCGGAANTCCCCCAAGACTTTGGCGGATTTGGATTTCGTGACAGTCCAAAAGAACATTGAACGTGATTCTGCTAGGCAAGACTGCTGAACCAGGCATTGTTCGGAAGAGACTCAACGCCTGCTGCCACTGACCACCCTTCTCACAAGCACTGATGGTGGCATTGTAGCTAAAGACATCTGGGGTCAAGTTGGCTTCGGGCATTGCCTCCAACCAAGCCAATGCCTGTTGCCATCGACCGCCCTTCCCACAGGAACTGATGCTGGCATTGTAACTGAAGATGTTTGGGTCCACTTTGGCTTCGTGCATTGCTTCCAACAAAGCAAATGCCTGCTGCCATTGGCCGCCCTTCCCACAACCACTGATGGCAGCACTGTAGCTAAAGACATCTGGGGTCAAGTTGGCTTCGTGCATTGCCTCCAACAAAGCCAATGCCTGCTGCCATTGACCGCCCTTCTCACAAGCACTGATGCTGGCATTGTAACTGAGGATGTTTGGGTCCACTTTGGCTTCGCACATTGCCTCCAACAAAGCAAATGCCTGTTGCCATTGACCGCCTTTCTCAGAAGCACTGATGCTGGCATTGTAGCTGATGGCATCTGGGGTCAAGTTGGCTTCACGCATTGCCTCCAACAAAGAAAATGCCTGTTGCCATTGACCGCCCTTCCCACAAGCACTGNATCTGGGGTCAAGTTGGCTTCACGCATTGCCTCCAACAAAGAAAATGCCTGTTGCCATTGACCGCCCTTCCCACAAGCACTGATGGCAGCACTGTAGCTGCAAATGTTTGGGTCCACTTTGGCTTCGCGCATTGCCTCCAACAAAGCAAATGCCTGTTGCCATTGACGGCCCTTCCCACAAGCACTGATGGCAGCACTGTAGCTAAAAACATCTGGGGTCAAGGTGGCTTCGTGCATTGCCTCCAACAAAGCCAATGCCTGCTGCCANAGCACTGATGGCAGCACTGTAGCTAAAAACATCTGGGGTCAAGGTGGCTTCGTGCATTGCCTCCAACAAAGCCAATGCCTGCTGCCATTGACCGCCCTTTTCAGAAGCACTGATGGCAGCATTGTAGCTGATGGCATCTGGGGTCAAGTTGGCTTCACGCATTGCCTCCAACAAAGAAAATGCCTGTTGCCATTGACCGCCCTTCCCACAAGCACTGNNAGCACTGATGGCAGCACTGTAGCTAAAAACATCTGGGGTCAAGGTGGCTTCGTGCATTGCCTCCAACAAAGCCAATGCCTGCTGCCATTGACCGCCCTTCTCAGAAGCTTTGATGGCAGTACTGTAGCTGATGGCATCTGGGGTCAAGTTGGCTTCGCGCATTGCCTCCAACAAAGCAAATGCCTGTTGCCATTGACCGCCCTTCCCACAAGCACTGATGNTGATGGCATCTGGGGTCAAGTTGGCTTCGCGCATTGCCTCCAACAAAGCAAATGCCTGTTGCCATTGACCGCCCTTCCCACAAGCACTGATGGCAGCACCGTGACTGATGATATCTGGGGTCACTTTGGCTTGGAGCATTTCCTCAAACAAAGTCAATGCCTGCCGCCATTGACTGCCCTTTGCGCATGCACTGATGGTCGCATTGAAACTGATGACATCTGGGGACAAATTGGCTTCAAGGATTCCCTCCAACAAAGCAAAGGCCTGTTGCCATTGATCGCACTTCTTGCAAGCTCTGATGGTGGCATTGAAACTGATGACGTTTGGGGCCACTTTGGCTTCGCGCATTGCCTCCAACAAAGCAAATGCCCGTTGCCATTGACCGCACTTCTTATAAGCACTGATGGTAGCATTGTAACTGGTGACATTTGGGGCCACTTTGGCTTCGCGCATTGCCTCAAACAAAGTCAATGCCTGCTGCCATTGATCGCCCTTCTCACAAACAGTGATGGTAGCATTGTAACTGGTGACAATTGGGTCCACATTGGCTTGTAGCATTGCTTCAAACAGATTCAATGCCTGCTGCCATTGACCGCCCTCCTCACAAGCACTGATGGCAGCATTGTAGCTGAAGACATCTGGGGTCAAGTTGGCTTCGCGCATTGCCTCCAACAAAGCCAATGCCTGCTGCCCTTGACCGCCCTTGTCCCAAGCTCTGATGGTGGCATTGAAACTGATGATGTTTGGGTCCACTTTAGCTTCTGGCATTGCATCAAACAAACACAATGCCTGCTGCCATTGACCGCCCTTTGCACATGCACTGATAGCAGCACTGTAGCTGATAGCATCTGGGATCACTTTTGCTTTCGGCATTGCGTCAAACAAATACAGTGCCTGCGGCCATTGACTGCCCGTCTCATAAGCATTGATGGCAGCTTTGTAGCTTATGGCGTCTGGAGTCACTTTGGTTATCAGCATTGCTTCAAACAGAGTCAGTGCCTGCTGCCATTGGCTGCACTTCTCACAAGCACTGATAGCAGCACTGCAGGAAAGCAAGTTGGGATTGGCCTTGGCCTCAGGCATTTGGTCCAGGAGCCAGCAGGCATGTTGCCACAGCTTTGACGTTCCGCAAGCCGAAATTCCAACAGTGAAGTCTGTGGTCCAGGGCGAAACTCTGATTTTGGATCTGATCAGCAAGTGCTTCAACGATCAAGTCTGGACGTTGCTTCTCTGCTAGCCTTCTCAGAGTATTCCGAAATTTTGCTCTCTTCTTATCTCTTGACTGTTGGCGCTGACTGACGCCCGACTTCCACCTCCTGCGACACCAAGTTAGGCGAGAGCAAGTGCAAGGCAGCATGGCTCTGCTTCCTTTGAATCTTGCAGAAATGCCATGGCAGCAATGGCCTATGTTCAATTGATGAAGAGGGTTCGAACAATAGCTTGGTATGGGTACACCATGTGATTTTGCCCAGGATGGCTTACCTTTGGGACACGACTGAGATAGAGAAGCCAAGTCTCTGCTTATCCGTGGGGGTTCGAATGGAAACTGGCAGCCAGGCCAAAACACTGCGGATGCCCCACGAGGCTTATTACATGGAGGGGACTTGCTGCCCAATTTTCAGTTTGTAATGGTCAAATCCTCCAAATCATTCAGTCAGTGGGTAGTAAATGTAACATCCAGCTGAAAGAAACTACTGAGATCCATGGAAGAATATCTCCAGTTCTACATGGGTTCCATAATCATAGGTTACACGAACCGGTTTGGAAGGCGTGAAACTCAGATGCGCATCGAAGCAGCATTTTGCATTGACCCTCAACTTTTAATGGTTAAATGATTGATTTGGACAACCCAACCTGACAGCATACAAAAATCGCCATAGAGTTGCGAACAATTCATCCCAACATGGTCTAGATCCAAATTATTTCGAAGCGTCTACCACGTGATTCAAATCCCAAAAGAATGCAAATCCTGCCAGATGGTATGACCAAGCACTTTTTGAGACCAAATGATGGTAAATCCAGGGCAATATTTGGATACTTTTGTTTTGGGGGGGATACCATTAACATCAATCCCTTGGGCATCTCCACCTCCCGCTCCGCGCGCAAGGCCGCAGGTGCCGCCCGCAGCAGGGTGGGCGCCCGTTCTGCTGCACAGGTCCTGGAGCGGAAGGCCGGGGCCGGGGCGATACCATAGGAGCCATTTCATGGTTATGAAATGGATTTAATGGGATGAGTAATGGATTGAATGAGATTTAATGGGATTTAAATCGGATTCAATGTGATTTCATGGGATTTAATCGGGTATAGATAGCTGAGGTTTATGGATGTTCACGGTATATGGTATAAATGAATCGTGGTGAATTTTTGCCTAAACCAAACAACATCACTGGGGGGACCACTTTGATTCGGGATATCACAGGATATCAAGGGATACAAACAGCTATGGAAGTATCTGGGATTGTCCGCGGTGAAAGCCCAAAAGACAATTCATAAGGGAAATGATGATACCCAGTGGCAAGGGGGCATCCCTGCACACAATTCCAATGGATTAAAGCATCAATTTCCCCATAAAAGTGGCCGTCCTGGGGAACTTACCCCATTTTAAGGCACACCCATTTGACCGGTACCGATGCAAACTCCCCATCACCCTGGAGTCATCCCCAAACTTGGTGTCAACTCGGGCAGGCCATCCCAGGTAAAAATGGACGAGTAATACTTGAAACAGTTGAAACAACCAGGCAATTTAAGGGTGCCCTAATTCCCTTCCCACCTTATTGGTCACACCCGGAACTAAACAGCAATGTCAAAGCTACCAGCGCGCCAGTTGCAGTCAAGTCTCCCCAGGCGTTGAAGAAATTTCACCTGCAAACGTGACGTCAGGCTTCTTCTGAGTTCATCAGCAGTGGAGATCATATGGGATCCGAAATGCTATGGACCATCGCGGATGATCAGCCCTTTTGGGGGCTATTGTAAGTCATTCCCAAGTAGGTGTACGTTTACACACTAAGGAACCGCAAATTGGGGATGGTTAGTTGTTGTGGATCCCACATTGTTGACAGAAACAACCCACAAACCCTTTGGGATATTTCATCACAATGGATGATTAAAAAACACTCAGCATTCTTGGGTGAAATTCAGGTGGATTTGGGGAGTTTCCTACCCGAGGGTACGGTGTGTGTAGGGAAATGCTCAACCAGTGTCTGGTACTTGCATGAGCCAAGGGAACATCACCTGTGGATAGTGACGATTGATCACACTTAATGACAGTACTTGTGATCAATGGCATTGATATACATGTACTACTATATGACTATATCTGATGTGGCTTTATATATTCAATACATTACCATTAAAACTGGGATCTTCCATGGCCATCTTAAATTTAGATGACCCAAAGGATGCAATGGACACTTCACGATTTGGACAAACCTAAATGCTTACGGCTAGACCATCAGCTTGCTTTTCTCATACACGTCGCATTTGGAATGGATGCAGAACCCTTTCGCTTGGCAGGGTGACAAATCTTGCCCATGCAATGCCCATCCTGTTCTTTGGAGCAACAACCTTTCAACGCCCAACCAACCACACATGTCAAGGTGTTCAAACGTATCAATATGTATCAATCATATCCCAAGAAAACACATAAACTAAAGACATTGCTCATCTCCAGCCTTTTGGAAAGAATTGTCCATCCCTCCAGCAAATGTCTTCCAAAAGAAAAGGGCGCATATCATATCCCCATGGAGGTGTCCTAAAATGGGGGATTGCCAAGACACCATGGGTTTCAATACTAAGTCAGGTCATCCACTTAAATGATTTGGGGGGTATGCCCATGACTTAGGAAAGCTCCATAGCATATGGGCACTTAGTTGGTTAAATCCCATTTAAATCCCATTGGCATCTCGTAAAATCCCAATTCTTGTTGGTTAAATCACCATTTTGCTTGGTGAATCATAATAATCCCATATGAACCATCGTTATTGACCAAACCGACCATTATTGCCCATAGCTATAGGGTATTACTTCCCAAATAGGAGACAATGATAAACCATGGCTGTTTCAATACCAGACCTCTGAACAAGTATCAACCCCTACTGACCATCATTAACCATGATAAGAGGGTATTACTCCCAAATCTCACTCCTGATTCTTAACCATATTAAACATGATGCACCATTACTAACCATCATTAACCATTATGAATCATGGTAACAAGGTATTACTCCCAAATCGGAAACTTCAATTCTCCTCATTCTTAACCATCATTAACCATTAATTAACCTCAATCCTCTATCATTAACCATTATGAATCCTCCTCAATACTCCATTCTGAACCCATCAGAGAATCGCGCCCGGCACCTCCTCAGGCGTCCGCCTCAGCAGCGTCACCTGACGACCAGCCGCCGGATCCAGGGGCTGGGCGTCCTGGAGTTCGTTGTAGCCTGGGCGTGGACCAGTTGTATCCAGTTGTGAGGCTTATTTGGATGGATACCTGTGGATTATTGTGGATTTTTAAACTTCAAAAGATTCGATCATGATCTTTTTTTGAATCGAACAGTGCGGAAATACCCAGCAAGAATGATGATTTAAACATGAAACATGAAACATGCGGCTTTGACCGTCAAACATGAGCGTTTAACCATCCACAGATGGTGGTGGAACCAGCAAAACTGGTCAAACATTTGGATATAACTGTCAACAAAAATGGTTTGACCATTAGAGAAAACCGACATGGGGCCCCCAACAAAAGGTGAGGTCCTTATTCAAACTGGCTACCGGTTCCATGCTGTTTTTCTAAGGCTCTCTTTGTTTCGGGGGACTTCACCAAGACAATAAATCATTTTTTGCCAGCAAAATGGGAGATTTAGTGAAAAATGCTCAACTAAGCAATAAACATGGATTTGAGCAACCGAATGGGTTTTGATTGCCCATTCCCATGCATTCCTTACTTTTTAACTCTTGCTGTAGGTGCTATGTATGCACCATTTCAAATTCACTAGAATTTGTCTTTTACTAAAACTGATGAGGCATGCACACAAACCTTCTCCATCCCACAGTCATCCCCTACTTACTCCCTTTTTTGCTCCCAATTTTCGGATATGTTGTTCTATAAGTTTCCACTTTCCCCAATAGTTGTTAATATGTTTTTTTACTCATCCTACCCATGATTTTCCAGCATTTTGGTTCATTTCCCCTATGTTCCGCCAGTCATCCCACGCTTGGCCACCCTGGACCCCTTCCCTGGCCGCCTAACACCAGGCGCTGCTGGTCCGCAGGGATGCCGCTTTGCAGCTCAATGGCCTCCTTTAAGTTGCGGACCTGGCCGTTGGGGTTTCTTTGACATGTCCACGTTCTAGCCACACCAGGATTCCACTTTTTGTATATATTTTGATAATATATATATATATATATATACGTAGCACATATCTATTTTATGTATCGACATATTTCGAAACATGCATAAAATAGGGCACATACACGCACGATCATATGATCAAGTTTACAAGACTAGGGACGTACCGTAAGAGAAGCAACAACCGATGGGCAGGAGGAGAAGCAACCCACCCTGCTCAAGGTTTCTGGGAAGATCTACCAGCAGCCTGTTGGTCTTTGCAAAAAATCTCTGTGTGTTTTAAACTTTGGCCAGGTTCTTATCTGATATGCCCCTGACAGTTGGATACAGCTGGCATATTTCACTGAGGGCTAATGTTGAGTTGCAATCTTTGATGATTGTCTGCTTGTACCCGGTGTCGCACCCTGCTCCGTTTCGTTTACAGTTTAGATGATTGCAGCCTTAAGACACCACCCCCTTGTCTAGGTCCATGTTCAACGACAAACCTAGGACTGAAATCTGTCTATAGTTTCTATTCATAATACTTTAAAAGTAGTAGTAGATCATAAAATATAAAAGCAACACCTAATATTAGTTGCTCATCACAATAGTAGTAACCACCTAAAACAAAATACTGTCTTTTGCAGTTGGAATCCCAGCAGTGCCAAGTTACGGTCCACTCCTCAGCGACGGTGACCTGGTTTGAAATTCAATGGCGCAAGCCGCATGTGGCGCCGGTGAGGCATCGGTGTCTTGGGGCAAACTTGGGGTTTCACTTGCTTTTGATTCATGTTTTTTCTCCGGTGGTTTTACACTGTAGCATAGTAACATTAATTAATGTGAACTAGTATGCTTTAACATGATTTAGTCAATAAATCACATGATACAACAAATGGGTATGGTTCTTCGAACTTGTTGAACCCCACCTCATTCGACCTTCTTGACTGGTCGTTCAGACGAAATAAATGTAACTAGCCAAATGGGGTGACGCGTCAACAGCACCCTGAGCACATTCTTGGAATGCTTCTGAATTTGAAAAGAGCTTCATTCCCAGTGAAAGCCAAATGCTGCAGCTAATGATTACTGCCACATCATCTGCTCTTGCATATTGATGCCATGTCGACACCATACAAACCACGTGGGCTTGTGCAAAACCAGGGGGTCCCCAATAAAGTCACCAAAACATTGCCAAAATGAGGCAACAGTTCCTTTTGATAGAGGAAATGGTGATAAACCACTGGACCTGGGGGCAACCAACAAACCCATCTGTAGGTCATTGTAGGTCTATCCCTTCTCACTTTGGTCAGCTGCAAATGGTCACATAGTGCTGTGCTCAAGCATCGTGCCTTGAAATTGACACCAATGCGCAAATGGGGCTGGTCATCATTTCCCCCCAAAAAAAGTCATTAAAAAGGGTGAGGAACTCCCTGAGGTGGTACAAACCCATGTCCCGCATGGGAGACAGACATAGACAGACTGAACATAAACCAAGGTTCAGCCATATCGACCCAAATATCTTGATGGTTCAACCCTGGCTTTTGATGGTTCGACCGTCAAAGCCAACAAAGAAAACACGGATGTATAATAGATTATGATAGTATGATTTGTATATATTAATAGTAAAAAAATACTATTATACATGATTACTGTATACATCTATATTCTATATACTACTATTACCATCTCCATAATAGGCCCCCGGTGGGTCCCTCAAAAACCCGACCGCCATGATGCCGTGCAGAGGTGTCCACCGATGCCATCCACTTCCAGCTGATCCATGGCGACGACTTCAGGAAACCACGGTTTTGACCTACAATACCCTCTGGTAATTAAACGTAGCTATTGAAAATTGCCATCTATAGTTGATCTTCCCATTGAAAATGGTGATTTCCCATAGTTATGTTAGTTTACCAGAGGGTAAATAGTGGATGATATTGGGGTTTCCTGATGTTTCCTGCAGGTTAAACTACTTCTGAGAGAAAATGATACCCAACTATATTTAACATATCATCAGGACAGAAGAAGTCGAACTGTCTAACACTAATCAGATTGGTGAAAACCACTGTCTATGTCAGTCCACCCCGGATGATATTGGGACATAGGAAACAAGAAATAAAAACTCTTTTTGATACTCTTGACTCTCGTACTCTTTTTGCTGATTGTTGTTGCTTCACGCAGCCATGGTCTTTTGTTTGTGCAATTTTCCTTCGCCAAGCCATGCGCTTCATCGGTCTCTTTGGGATAACTTGGCTGCTGTACCTGACGCTACCTTGAGCCAGGCACCCAGAGCATCATGTCTGGTTGGTGGTTTCAACCCATCTAGGAATGAACTGAAGATAAATGAGGAACATCATCTTGAGCAATCAAGAAAGGAATATTTCAAAAACTAGGTGAAACTATCAGAATGGGCCGACCAAATCAGAGAACTCCAGCATAGGCCTACTGGCGAAAACAGCACAACCAATGCATGTAAGTGGTTTTAAATGATTAGATATACATAAACCTGCGTAATCCACACATCTCCACCCCCCTGCTGCGACGCCATCTGCGGGCCCCAGACTGTGGTGCGAGGGCAAGTGGTGAAGTGCCCCTTAGTAGCAAGGCGAAAACGCCATGTCAGACATGAAGGCTTCAAGGGCACGAATGGTTCAAGCACCAATCATTCACCAACAATAGGGGGGGTCATCATCCTAGTGGCCAACTTGAGGGGATCAAAAGACCTATTTTGGGTGCTTAAGGTTGCCTTTTTTGAAGGTCCAAATCCTCTTTTCTTTCGAGATGCACCCTGACCCGCTGGGGATGAGACGAAGATGAAGACCCAAACAGCCAAGAGGTATGACCTGAATGTTGCATAAAGCACCACTGGGTGCTCACGTGGGCTATAATCCATTATTCTACTCGTAGCAGTTTTTTTTTTCGTTTGGCTGCGCAATGTGCTACTATGTATGTTAGCTGGTCTGAAAATAACATATTTACCCGGAAAATTCATGGTTTAATTTCATTTTCCAACTAAAATTGCAATTTTGGGGTGTGCCCTACTTTCAGGCAAATCCACCTGGGCTATCCACTTTATTTGCTATTGCCCTTAGTTCATCACATAGTCTTTCCGTCCTTTCACCGTCAGCTACGATAGCACACGCCAAGGACCATAAGGACTCAACAGGAATGGCACACAAATTGATGTGGCAAGCCTAATGCCAGAAACTATCCCAGTACCCAACAGTTTCGGGTTCACTTTATATCATCCATTACTAGGGCTATTGCCCAATAACACACTGAATTAAGGATTGTTTATTATTGGGTTTACCTTATGATCAGCTTTCCAAGGTACGAAGCATAGCAACTGACTAATTAATTAATGCAAACGTATGCAGACTAAATGATCAAATAAAAGGAAAAACTAACACTCTCTGAGCAAGAGAAATTGAATCCACATGACGCCTCTTCCCTAAGAGGAGAAACTAATCTTGGACTGTCACACTCATGATGCCTTATAACTTATAATGTGCTTTGGTGAGCATCCCTGAGCTGAATAGAATATGAGCCGACTGCTTCGATCTCTTCACCCATCCATTCAGGTATACTGTATTTGCATTTGACTCCGAACCTCAACCCCCATCCCTATGCCCAGAGCGACAGCCAGTTCCAACAGGGAATGCCGGCGTACCTGGTGAGCTGCAAGACAGCACCCTGCACACAGTCTCAGCATCTAGGCTAATTGACTGTACAATTTGAAACTGCAAAACACAGTATTGCCATATAATTGTTGACAGTGTTTGACAGTAACAAGCATTTGAAATCACAAGAACAAAATTTAATGTAAGGACGATCCGGATGATAATGTAGGAATGCTATGGCCGGATTGATGGCAACGTTTGGTGTTTCCTGATTTTCCTGATGGTTTTGCCAATGCACACACATTATCTATGGTGAGGTTTGCCAATGTTTCCAGTGTAGCGGCTTGAAGCATTGGCAAAAAGAGCATGGCCTCATCTCATGAAGGCAATCCGCCACGAAGGAGTGACCTCAAAACCGAAGATGGAACACTGACCAGCTCCAATGGGAAACTCATATGCACCCGATGCTGAAATCAATCGCCCCCGGCCCCCCCGCGAAAGCTATGCAAATCAATAAGGATCAGCATCCAACGGTAGGATGGGAAACATAACATATTCGAAAACATGGCAAATGGCAAACCCTAGTAAATCATCAGAACATCACGAAACCAATTTTCACGTCCAAGTCTTGACCCACAGGAAAAAGGAGGCCACAGAGCAACAAGACCAAGGCTTTCCAAATCCATCTCCCTGAATGTTGAGCAATCTTTACTCATCATTGTTGCTGAACAATCGCAATTGTTGGAATGTTGGCCCCCATGTTCTGCTACATACATCCCTATGCTTTGTTAGGTATCATTTTTTGTTCGTTTATATGTCAAGTTACATTTCCAGATTGTACTATTCCCTTTCCTCTAATATTAATCAAACACTATCCAAAAAGTCTTGGGGATCCAACATTTTAAAGATTTAAAAAAACAAGATATGCCCATTGAATCCATTCTTATATTGAAAAAATACGAAATGCCCATTCAATCCATATCTTGAGAGATACAAAAAAGCAAAAAACCCCTTCGTTCAATGGCAATCATATCTCTGGTTTGATGGATATCTGGTAGACATATGAACATATAAACATCATCGCCAATGGCCACTGCCCCCCTCCCCACATTGGACCAGGTCACAGTTGGAGATGCAGCCGCCGTGCGGGCGCCCAGTGGCTTGGGCCATAGCCTTGTGGATGGCGTCGTCCCACCTGGGGACGGGGAGGACGGATGAAGCCTTGGAAAGTGCTGGGTTTATGGAGGTTCTTTCCAAAGGACTGGATTTTTATGTTGGGTTTATAGGGGATTTCTGGTGGATTTATAGAGATTTCATGGTGGTTTATGGGGGTAGGGCTTAGGCATCCAACGTGGGAAGGGCAATGAGCTCCCAAAGAATGGCAGTCTGCTCAAGAGGAGAATGCATCCTCATGAGGAAAATCCAGGGTTGCTAAAGGCCCTGTGCTTTGCCCTAGGCCACTGACTAAATTGGCTCGTGGAGAACGACTGGTTGTGCTTATCTACAATCTGCCCAAGGCCGAGCCATCAAGTCCAATGGTACCCCTAGCGTCATGCGCGATCCAAGTGCAGGACGTTCCCCTGCGAACTCGATCCTTTCTCAGCTGCACATAGCGGCCTTGTTGCCAGGGCACGTGTCAAAATGCCTCCGAACCCCCCCAATAGAAATACCAAGGGCCTAGTAATGTCAAGCGATCGCACATGAGTCTCCCGGCAACAAAACGTCATCATATGTCATTGAATGGTATATGAATATATGACGCAGTGAAAACAAGACAATAAAAATCCGTGAAGCACCCCCCACTGAAAAGCTGGAGGTTACCACATGAACTTCTGCACCATCCCTCCTTGACCCTGAGAGGAACTTTCTGAAATGCGGATCCATGGGTCGGATAGCAATTGGAGTAGGTCAAAACTTGGGCATGCAAATAGATAGGGCCCTATGGATATACTGCATCTTTGAGGGATATTGAAAGGTATGGCACATTTTTTGACATGTCTGAATCCATTCATGCTACAGCGCAGAACCACTTGCAGTACGAACTTCAATTTATATTGGATCTGGATCATATGAAAACACACGCACAAACACAACATCGCACAACATAGAAGAGGCCTAAGTTTGGATACCCTCCACTCCACATCAACAACAACAGGATATGATTCAGTCCTCCTTCAACATGACTGAGGATTCCCCCATCTCCACTTGCCGTTCGTCAGAAGTTTTACCGACGTCTGCCGGGGATTAATTAATCGGTCAATATTCCGCATATGGGTTCGTCAGCATCCAGATTTGTGTTGCTGAATTTCCTGAGAATCTCAGCAACCCCCAACCCTGCTCCCAGTACAACAGATGAGGCTAGCGACACACGGGGCCAAAAGACAGGCCGCCTCAATTGGGAAAATGGCAGAAAGGGAAGAGTTCCAGCGAAAAATGATTTCGACTCCATTCCTGTGTGATTCTACAGGCTCAAGACATATGAAAACCTACTGGACATGATCACGATATGCTAAAAATGTTATTGTTATATTATGGTACCATGTTTTTCTTAGATAAGGGGCCAGGGGCTAGTTCGTTGTTGGAGACTACCTGTCACCGAATGGCAACAAAACACAAGACTTAGGGGCCGCAGGTGCCCTCCCGGCTGCCTTTAGGTGCTTTGGTGGCTCCAAAGCCCATAAATTCCATGACCTGCCACGGTTTTTCACGGGTGGAACCACCGTCAATTCGCCTGGGTATCTTTGATATCCTGGGCGATCCTAGGGCAATATCCCGGAAGAATTGCATGCAGTACCCGGCGAATTTGCGCAGATAACTGGACTCTAAACATCCTTCCAACTTCAAATGCTTGCTGCGGGACCCTGACCGATGTCCATCGCCGCTAGTGTTGACCACTCCACTTTTAGGTGATGTGATGGCCATACATCCTCACCTTCTGGTAAACTTCTTCACTTGCAATCATTTCCTATGGCAAACCCCCCCTCTGCCTGGCCATCTGCTGTGCCGATGCCCATGTGACCTGACTGGCATGGCATGGAAGTGTCAAATAAGGTGAAGCCTTGGAGCAAAACATTTCCCCCCTAAAAAGCGCTGTGGGTAAAACACTCTTCCATGTTAACCACCCATGTGGGAATGGTGCACATACCACCTATGAAAAACATGGTGAGTCATTGGGGATTCCAGTCATAGCTCCATGTGACCACCGTGTCAGCCGCCATCCAGTGAACCGGCACGCCGAGGTGCCAATGAAGGGAAAGCACCAGGTGCATCCCGGAATGGGGGTCCAAACGATGCAGTAAGGATACAGGTCCTACGGATGACAGGGTGGGGCGGTAGGCTATTGGTCCTTTCGATCATATTAACCTCGGGTAATTTAAGAGTTGGCTGTGGAAAATCACCAACTCTTAAAACAAAAGTCATCGAACTAAACAGGGTCATTTTCCGTAATTAATTATGTCAAATGACCCCATGGTGTCAAGATATATCAAGATAAGATAGGTGCATCTATCAACTCGCAAGATGTTGATCACATTTGACATTCCAGCATCTCAGTGGCTGTGATCCCCTTCATCCTTTCCAACATTTCCGGTCCTCCTCCACATCGACTTCGTCACGATGGTCGCGTGGCGTTTCTTCGAAGGCCCCTGCAGGCGAACACCAAAATGACAGGCAGTTGGAAATTTATCGTCCCCAAAGAATGGTGCCAATAGGCATTGATAACCCAATGTGGTGTTTCAGTGTCAGCCAGCTACTAAGACAAATACAGTATGTGGGTATAGACTATAGCTTTGTCAACTACCAAGATGCTGCTAGTGACGGGCAAGCAACAACAATGATCAATAAGGTTTACATATTGGGAACATGATGGCGATACCATCAGAATGTTTCAAAGTATGCTATATATATAGTTGCTCTGCTCGGTCGATGAGCCTGCCATGATCAGAATATTCTGGCCATTCGGAGAATCACCAATTTTGGGATTAGAAAATGACGACTCGCCGAAACCAAAAGCAATGAGCACCAAAGAAACTTCTGAAACTTCATGCAGCATTTTCCAGCAATGATACCCTCTGGTAAACTAACATAGCGAACTGGAAAATGGCCATAGAAATACTTGATTTTCCCATTAAAAATGCTAATTTTCCATAGTTTTTTGCATGTTTTCCAGAGGGTATATCATGACTGGATTGCGAACCGGACACAGCCAGCATCACATCTCCCATGGCTTGGCCCCAAATCTCACTGGGAATTGCCCTGGGGGAACAACTCAAGGTGGCGAGCTTCTCACTTAGTACATTCAAACCCCTGAGTTGTTGGATTCTCCGTACTTGTCCGTTTGTTCCACCTATAACTTGGGATATAACCTAACATCTATCAGATCTATCATCTAATTATACACTCATTGCGGCATATCCAATGATAAACCACCCTTTGGGAATGGGTTATATGGTTTATACTTTATACAATTCATTTACATATGGTTCTTTTTGGGATGGTTTATGGTTGGGTTTACCACTTACTATGTGGGATGAAGCACCCGGCGGAACCCGCAGGTAACCCTATCCTCTCCTTCCACGTCGTCCATCACCGCCGGGTGAGGGGCTTGAGTTGCGGCTCCGATGCCTACCCGACATGTGGGATGTTGCCGGACCGAAGACATGTACGATAAATGGGAGGCGCAGGGTTCAAAGCATCCATGTTGATCCATGTTATATACTGTAATCCACTTATAAGTGGGGTGAACCTATATATACTTACTCTGGTTTTATGAGCCGCCAAGTAGGGTTTCACTGCTTGATAGTGTTATCAACCAAAATGAAAGATACAAAACAACCAAAAGACCAATACATTAATCAATGTGGGAATAAAACGCCAAAAGGTGAAACAACACCACGCAAAATTGTATAGGATAATCATAACCAACCAAAATGATGACAGTCAAACTGTGCAATGGTTTGGTTGGTCATGAGTGGTGAAACCCAGCCATGATGCATCCTTCCAACAGTTCCCAAGCAGTGATCCCAAATTAAGTTGGATTGACCCGGTGTTTTTATGGCTGATGCCCAGTTTCATGATATGTGCAGGCATATGCCGTATCTACAACTTCTTCTTTGACCTCATCCTCAACCAAGCAAAACTGCTTGGGGGCGGAATCTTTGAATGATGTGTACATGTGAGGCGAGGCAACTACCTAGGAGAATCAGTTTACCATATCAGGTCAGAGCCAGGTAATGCTGACCTCCATGCAGGGTTCCAATGGTCATTTGCCCATATCTTATACATGTATGAACGGTTTCTCCCATCCATAGATTAGATTCTGTCCCAAGCACATGATGACAAACAGGCAAAATCACACGCACACGCGCTCACATATACATGTGTATATATATATATATAGGCTGACTATAATGGTATAATCACATATATATATATATATATATCATCATCCAATATCATCCCACTCAAGACACACGTGCTAAAGGCTAAATGGCGCCCACCGACTGCATCAGGTGCCAGTCATGGATGTGACCCGGCCTGTCATAGTGCTTCTCATTTGGCAGGCCAGCGCTTTAAAGTCCGTGGCACCACAAAAGCTTACAGCTCTTCCACACAGGAGTGGAGTAGGAAGAAGGACGCTGTTGGAGATGCTGCTTGCACAGTGACAAGTAATAGGCTTTACTCTGGATACTTGTGGATACATGTGTGGTTCACAAAAGATACAAAACGTGCATATGAATGCATATATGACGCATTCTGGGAACCTGGTTTCTCCATTCTTCCCTTAGAAACCTGCAGATCAACAAGTTCCTACAAAATCCAGTCAAAAAGAACGCGCATGCGCAAGGATTTGCAAAGCAGAATGTCAAAATTGCTGAAACAGAACGTACTAAATTGCGAAATGTAACATGATATACAATAATATAACATACTGAACCCCCATCATGGTTTTCAGATGTGTTCTCCCTAAATTCGGAGATCCTTTGATTGTCCATTGCAAAATGCTCCATGATCATTGCAGGCCCAGCTTGAGCCGGCCTCACTGTGGCGTGTTGGGGTCCTTCAAAATAGCTTCTAATGAATGGCAGCATCACCAGTTTCACCAAGTACCATACAGCCATGTCATTCAACGTGCCTTGCTTAGTCCCTTGAAGGTTTTTTGTTGAAAGTACTAGCGGTTTGTTTGCAAAGTTAAATGTTCCTTCGACCTTTTCAAGGCTGATGACAAGAAGATGGAGATGGCTCCAAAATTGGCCAACGAAAAAATCCAACAAAAATCACCAAACCTGCTTCAGCGCAACATTTTCACCAACCTTTGACTACCTTTTTGTGCCTTCCAGGGATCTTTCCTTTTCACTCAACGGTGTCATCTCCCCAGCTCCGCACCCTGCCAAGATACTTTCAAAGCTTGCCAGGCCCCAAGGGCCTTGGCTGCAGCCAACTGTCTGCTGCCAAGGCCTGTGCAGGCCGCGGTGTTTGGTCTTTTTGAAGCTTCAAAATCACCAAAAACCTTTAATAAATGCATTTTGAGGGTAGGTTCCCGAAACTTTGGCAATGGTTGAAAGAAGAGGAGTCTATATCAATCATAATACCGAAGAAGGTAATTACCCTGAAAAAAAAATCCTTGGAGAGATGAAACAGAGTAGGGATAAGAGTTGACCACCGTCACCAGCATTGGTTAGTTCGCGTTTTTATCTCAGTCGTAATAGACACCACAAAAAACGCCATCCCACGGCTATCTAACCACCAAAGACAACAAAACCCATGAAGACGCCTCTAAAATACTAGACCCGGTTTTTAAACAAACATTCAGCCACAACATAAGTTCCAATGGCCCTACCAAAGCCTTACAACAAAACAAAACATGAAATTACAAGACTCCCTTTGCCAAAAAAAACAGATCAAAACCACCATGGTTCTTTGTTTCAAACTGCTTAAACCCCGAGGCTTTCGTGGCACGCCAAGCAAAACAGTTCTCTGGGATCGTCGGCAGCTCCTGCGGCTCCTCCAAGTGCCGTTGCAGGAAGGCTTTTTTTTCGCAGTGTGATGTTGATTTCATTGGCTTATGCTTTGGGGCAGTGGTCTCTTGATAGGTTTTTTGAGTTTTTCTATGTTTTCTTTACTGCAAGTCCATTATTGTCTTTTCATCCCAGTAGCCTGCCTTGTTGTAGCCGGGGCCGCAGCACAATTGTGGCCAGAAGCGTTCCTGAAGAACTTTCACTGCGGCAATGTGCCGAGAAGTCACTTCAACATCTGCAGATCAATCTATCGCAAAGAACAGCCACACTTTTTGTTGCACCTTTTGAAATCGCCAAGGGTTGGAACTTGTCAGTCCAACAACGTCCAGGAACCTATGCCCTACCGGTGGGGCATGGTGATAGGACTCAAATTCAAAGGCCCATACACTGCCGGAGTTTATGTTCATTGACTCTCAGACTGTACTCCGTCAGGGAGGCATAGAGGTTCGCTTGTTCGATGCCAATAGCTGTGCCCTCTGCACCCTCACCTTGAGGTTGGAAGGTGCTCAAATGCGGGAACTCAAATGCCCATGGAACACCATTCACCTTGCCTTTGGTGTTGAAGTCACCATTCAGAATGGCCTCCTTGGTAGCTGGATCCAGCTCGTCAAGCCAGTCTTGGCTGATCTGCGTAAAGACGAAGAGCACATCCACCTGCAAGATCAGTGCAGTGAGCATTCCCATGAAATCCCAATATATTAATACACACACACACATATATATATATATATGAATTTGTTTAGATTTGAGAAAAAAATATCTAGATATATACGAGATTCCTCGTAACAAAAAAATCAAAGAATGATAAAACATCATAAAACATGGTTTTCCCTCAAACCATGTTATCTCATGGCCCAGCAAAGCTCACATCTTCAGTCCGCGCACCTCTGTACCAGCCTTAATGCCCCAATGCTTGTTCTCCAGCGTGGTGTAGCTTTTGAGCACGACTGCTGGTTTTCCTTGAGCTGTAAGCGTAGTAGCCTCGCAGAACAGGTCGAAGATCAAATGGGTTTCAAAGAGCTGGTTGTTGGTGAAGTCAAAGCCAATGGTCTTGAGCGTCGCATCAGAGAGCTGCAAAAATATGCCAAAATAGTCATACAAGGGACCATCCTTCTCTGGAAAGCCGAGAGCTTGTGGGCCCAACAAGAGCGAAGGGTCGTTTTTCACTTCGTCTGACACATTGCACCAATCTCCCACTACTGAGACATCTGGTGGTCGGATGTTGTTCAGCAAGACGATGCTGCATTTGGCACCGCTTCGGATGGCTTCGGGTAGCCCTCCATTGTCCACAAAGCCACCATCCCCTAGGTAGAACTCTCTCTCTTTGTCATCGCCCTGTCTCTCCAAGGCCACTGGCCAAGTTGGCCGCCTTGGGGTCAAGAGGAAAGGATCCGCGGCGGTGGCTGCCCTGAGCTGAGGCAGCAGCTGAGGGTTTAGAAGGGCCAGAGGGGCCAAAAGCTCTTCCAAGAGTTCGGGTTGACTGAGTCCCAACAGGGAGAAGATGGAGGAGCTGTATGCTGAAGCTTGTTGAAGGCTCACCGGACCAACATCCAAGGCTGGGGAAGAAGCTTTGTAGGGTCGTACGATTTTGGGTTCCCATTCAGGCTCCTTCACCCCCATAAATGCAAAGGACTCCACTACTCCGCCACCCACCAAGACATTTTTCAGAGTGGGAAGGCTACCAAACAATGAAGTGTTCAGTGCAGTGAAGGTCACGGATTTCTCGTCCGCGAAGTACGGGAAACCACTGATATCGGGAGAAAAGCGAACTGCCACGATGCTATCCCCGATCGGTTCATACCCAACAGGACTCAGCATGCATGCTTGCATGACGTGGCTGCCCACTTTGGTTCTTTGCTGAATCAAGGCATCCGACAAGTCCAACTGTGGGTTTCTGAACTTGATAAGCTTCAGCTGCCTTTCACTCTCCACATAGATTTGGTTCTTGTTGGCATTGGTGCACAAGTTTGGTAAGCCAAGGAGAGACCACTGGGGCAACTCCCCATTGAGACCGAAGGGACAAAAGTAGGTGCCTCCAATTGCCGCCTCAAAGGCTTTCGAAAAAGGCACGAGAGGCACGCCTCCAGGCCCAGGCGTGGCCGCCGCTGCAAACGCTGCGAGGAGGTAGGTTTGAAAGGATGCCTTTTGAAGTGCGGCCGATCATAAGAAAAGACAAGATCCAAAAGGTGACTTAAACTAATCAATGTGGGTAAGACAATGCCATAAACCACCCATTTGGGAATGGTAAACATACCACCTATAAAAATGGTGAGTCATTGGGGATAGTTTACGATTGTTGTGCCCACCTTACGTTGGATGTTAACGTTTCCACGAAAGCTACGAGCAACACTTTGGGAGTTTTGTCAAATTCAGCTGAGGCTCATTGGCGCTCTTGATCAACGCGCCATTCGGAGTCTTGATGGCCTCCAACGTCAAAGTCGCCAGCTTCCCAAAGGTGGTGGCTCCCAACAAATCCTCAGAGCTATAGCTCTTGTTCGCAAAGAGGTAAACAGATGTAGCCCATGTGGCACCTGAAATGGCCAAAATTTGATGCACTTCATCCAACAAGTTCATATCCTTCAAGGCTCTCAGCTGCCCAATAGTTCCAGCCATAGCTCGAGTTCCACCACCACGTGCAGTCACCGTGACCTTGTGGCGTTTCCGGTTGATGATATTCCAGGCAAAATCACCTTGCACCGGAAAAACCAAGTAGCTCACATTGTCATCACGGCGTCCCCGGTGAAAAGGGCGCTGAAGCTCGGGCTTGTGGGACTTCACCGTCAAAAGCTCCGAGTCCTCACAGTCCTCTGTGGCACAAGGAGTCCCCCAAACCGATAGGGCGACAGCCGAGAGAAGAATGGAGAAGATCATGAGATGATCTGAGATAAGATCTTCAGCTCTTCAATCGACCTGGCTTGAACCTCAAAGCTCTTTAGTTCAGTCTTCGCCGCAGTTTCCTCAATACATGTACTAGGTGGAGTGTACTGAGTCTACTGAGTCTACTGAGTTTGTCTTTGCGCTAGCCATGCAAAAGAGACTCTCTGAGAAGCCGCCGGCTAAACATCGCCAAAGGCTCGTCGAAGGCTTCCGACGTCGACGGTCCCCAGCCCTCGGAGGGCTGCCATCATCGGCAAATGAGACATAGCAAAAATCGATTGTTGGTGGTATTAACCAAGGACCATTTCAAAGCATATATCGTTTTGGTCATTGGAAGAAGTTTTCTTGCTATAGGGTAGGCTTGCTCTTGCCCTTACTGCACTGAGACGTCGTTTCATTGTCTGCGAAGCAAAAAAAGGGGGACACCGACAAAACCCCTTGGAGGGGCGGCTCTTCCTGAGGACTCGACACCCAAAGACATTGAAGACCTGAGTCACAGAGCCCTTGTTCCGCGGCGCAAACTGGCAGTAATGCCTTCTTTTGAAAAGACAGGGGGGCATAGGGGGGCAAAAGCAGTGGAATCCGACAGAATCCGCATTTTTACATCTATTTGTGGGTAAGCAAAATGTACAATGCATAGGATTTGTACGTATGAAAACTGTGAAAAACTACACCTAGGGTATGTTGGTTTGAATTGTCTCTGCGCAAATCCTTCAGCTTCAGAAAATGGCACTCCACCTCATAACAACATTCATTGCCCAAGCCACGTCAAACTCTGCGTTGTCCTCTACGCAGTGGGGCAAACTTTGAAGAGACAGTTGTCCTGTGAAGCAGGCCCAAGGTTTCGTAGACCCGTTGCCTATTCCAATTTGAGTTGGGGAATATTGGGGAAATGAACGGGCTCCACTGAAATCAGACTGTAAATATTTGAATATGGATGTCAGTCTCTAAGCAAACTCAAAGCAACACAATGGGATAGTGTTCTTGGCTATCTTTCAGGAGAGCCTTTTGAGCTCGCAAACATACTTGCGTTGCTTCAAGCAGCTTTCAACTGCACTAGGCACATCTGGTTATGGCTCCAAGCCTGACACAAGAGAACTCCATCGGTAAAGGGAACCATGAGGAGAAACTGTACCAGCACCCCGCCGTGGTTTCATGTACGCCAGAAAACCTCCAAAAAAACCTAAACCGGGCACTCCTGGCACATCACCATCAACATCAGCATCATCATCATCATCAGCATCATCATCGTCATCATCATCTGCTGCAAGCTCCGAGAGACGTGGGGTTCTCATCGAAGTCTACAAAGCCTCCGTGGCTGGCAAAGACCTCAACCATCCTCAACCCAAAGAAGGCCAAAATTTCACACGTCCAAAAAGGCCTAGCAACATCCAAGAACAGGTACTTACCAAGCTTCGACGAGTTTTTTTTGGCCAGCACTTTTTAGGATTGCCGTGGGAAAAAATCCATGGGACCGCAGGGGTGTTTTTCATCCAACCATTGAGAAGCTGGCATTCACGAAGCCGTCATAGACTTCATCCACGTACTTGGCCGGCGGCGGTTGACAAGGGATTTTTGATGCTCTCAAACGATCTTTACAGTGTTTACTACATCAAAACAAGCAAAAAGTGCATCCTTTCGTGACCCCCGCAGCTGCATGTTCAAATTGTCTCAACTTCCTAAGGCTGCGTCTGGCAACTTCTTTGCTTCAAAGATTTCTCATGACTGAAGTCAAAGAATCACAGGTTCTTCCCGCAAGAACACCCCCTATGCAAGCAGTCCAAGCGCATCTTCCCAAACGGCGAAAGAGGTTTCCTACCCAGGAGCCAAGGCAAAACCCTACGCACTTGCACACATACATCTGTATGCATATATACATATATTGTATATATATATAACACACATATAAATATAGATCTATCAATATAAACTACATAAACTACATATCATACATCTATAGTCTGTATTCATACTTACAAACATATAGATCCCACAGCCGGCGATGCCCCCACTGAGCCGGCCACTTTGGGGTGAAGTCCAGCTGCGTTGTTGGGTGAGGCGGGTCCCATCTGAAAGGATTAGGAGAAGCTCTGATAAGCCAACCAACTGGGATCCTAATGACCTGGAAACCATGAAGTATGTGGTTCTTGGGCACGAGCGGATGATGTTTCCTCAACCTTCGCACCACTTCACTGGTGGAACCCTAGCATTTATGGGCAGCTCCATCAGCATCAAAAGTGGCTGTCTGGCAATTGAGGGTGCATGGCCCATGCATCACCCATAAAGGGCTGTCAACTCGCTGATTGACTTCCTCAACATCTATTCTAAATGAGCCAACCTCGGCCGAAAACTTCCTTTTGCTGTCTGCAGAATCGCTACCTGCTCATTCGAGCATTCGAGGCTTGACCTGGCTCACACCGAGGCCAAGTCAAGAAACCTCTGGTCAAAGAGGCTGTATCCACGGGCATTGGTATCATACAAATGGACTTCCAGACCTTGCGAGTTTCATGGAAATTAACTGAACTATATGAGCATGTATCTCCTGCCAGGGGGCGTCTTTTGGCCCCGAACCAAAGCGGTGAAACGTTGAGCCTTCAGCCACGGCTTAGCCGTGGGAAGGACGACAGCCGGGAAATTTCGACTTTGCTTGATAAACCACCCCCACTTTCACTGGAAACAGGCGGACATCTGCATTGGTATGATTTCACCCGCTGTCTCCTTGCATGTTTTACAATGTTTCCAACCATCCGTTTATTTTTTAATAGCCAATCTTGGGTATCTTGCGTGACAAGTCAATGTTTGCCTGGGCATTCCACGACGTTCATCGTCCTTCGGTTTCCCCAGCTGCCAACATCTCCATGCCAAAAAGGCCGAAGTCGTCAGAACTGGAGCTGACCCGTTTTGGCGTAGTGTTCGCGCATGACCTGGCCACCGCCATTGCGACCTATGTCGCCCCCTCCAAACTAGGAACAGTCCTGAGCTTGTTGGAGGTCGCCGCAGATGACACATTTGAAACACATGGACCTGGTCAACACATGTTGAAATCCTGCCAATTTCAACGATTAAAACTAAAACATACTAAAACGCATGTCCAAATGTGCCTCTACTCCAAATAGAAAATGCCAAAATCATACACATGTTAAAACATGCCATCAACCCCCCCCCAAGTACCCTCTTGTAGTTTAACATAGGCTATGGAAAACACCACGTTTCGAAGGAAAACCCAGCGATCTCTATATATATATATATATTATTCTTATATATTTATATACATGTATATATATATATATACATATATATATATAAACAATATATTTAGGCAATTTTAGGCAATTTTCCCTAATAAACTGCATTAAACTGCTAGACTCCCGGGAGGGTACACTTCAGCATCCGCCGGCTCCCGTCTGCACCTTCTTGTGAGCCTCCCGAAACTCCTTGTGCCTCGGAAGTGGAAAGCAAAGCCATGAGAAACCATGGGAAACTCACGTCTGCGTGATTGTTTTACCAGTTTGGGATTTACTATGATTTACTTGCGGGAAACCTCCAAACTGCAAATGTTCCCAAAAGTGTTCGTAAATGGTGGGTTGACTAGTCGCAGAAAACAGCCATCAATTTCATTCAATTTCAGCAAATCCAAGAAGTCATGTTTGTCAGCCTCGTTTTTCTGCAGCGCCCCGAACAGAGGCCTCCGTTCATCATCCTTGAACTCCTTCATCTTGGAAGTCATGTCATTGAGTTTCCTAGGCGGTTGAGATTCCATGTCAGATGTCTCTGGCAGGCGAGGACGTCGGGAGATACATGTGCGCATACGCTGCACATTTTGCATTTCCAGTATGCATAGCCGAGCATAGCCTGGAACCCTCCAAATCTATTCTATACAAATCATCCAAAAGGATCCATACGGTGCCTTTTCCGTCACACCTTGATGCCACGGTTCCCCATCGGGGGGCTCACCCTCCACGGCCATCATCATTTGACGATGTTGAAAACCCATCGATCATATGGTGGGAGATGAATCCCAACCCATCCAACTTTTTGATGAACATTCCCGTCATGAGACAGGAATCACATCCAACTTCTAAGTCCTGATCGCAAGAACCAGGATTCTCCACCCAACCATTTCAAGGAATTCCGAAACCAACGACCATCATATTCCAACTCAGACCTAAGAATCACCATTTCTGGTTTGCTTTTCATCACCATGTTCCAACCCCGCTTCCAACATATTTTTTCGCATGTTTGATGGTTAAGATCACGATTTCTCATGGGCTTTTCCCAGAATTCCATCCGAGACATGGAGCCACTTGGCATCAAGTTATAAACAAATTCTCCATGATGTTCCAACCATCCAAGCCCTGTGAAAAAACCGAGATTCTCCATCCATTCCTTCTGATCTTTTTCTTCCTTTGCCAAGGCCTCCTTGATATCATCCCTGGCTCAGAAAAATCATCGAAGAGTCAAAAGAGGATCATCCAGTGATACAAAAAGCTACGGAAATCCATGGTCTTCCTCCAGATCTGATCAGATTTCTGATTTTCCATATCTATGATGTTTACAAGGTGAAAAAAACAGATCAATCCACCATTCTCGAAGTACCATCTTGGACCATCCGGTAATCAAACATGACATACTATGGAAAATCCACCATTGAGTTCGATGATTTTCCCAGCTCGAAACCTCCATTTTTCACGGGGAAAACTTCCAGCCAGCCACATGTGATGACAGAGGAGGGCCCGCCTGGCATCCTGACGCATGATGGCCGCTGAGAACCTTGTAGCAGCAAGGCTGAGGACCACTGGACCATGCTGGAGCCCTCCGTTCAGCCCTTAAGGACCCCCCAGAAACAATGGTGGATGTAGGGGATTTAGCCATCTCTGGGACCATAATGAAGCTGTTCAATATTGTCTAATCTTCGAACGATGGGATTACTGGCAGATCTTGGAGGAAACAAAATATGATTTGGCATGATTTAAGCAAGGGAAAAAATATTTTTGCAAGCTAACTTGTCAAAATTCACCAGCCTGAGATTCTGGATATTTGGGGACAATTCACTTAACTAACCATTGTCTCTGCTGATCTGGGTCTTGGATTTGTTCATGAATGGGGGGCCCAGTTCTTCTTGAAGTTTAAGTGCTGTTTGGATCAAGTAGGATGAGCCCATCTATAATCCCCCAAAATCCCCAAAACAACTCACAAATCTACTGTCAGTGTATGGGGATGGAGATGGGCATTGTGCACTAAACATGTTGGTGGTCAAATCTTCCCCTTGATTTTTCCCACCTGAGCAGTGTCTACTTCGATCATCCCCAAAGCGGGTGAGGGCAGAAGTCGGAGGGGAGTAATCCATTTCTCATTGAACCAGTTGCTCAAAATCCCAAATCCTCAGATAATTTCACCTAGCTGTGGAAAATCACCATTTTTTTTTTTAAGGGGGTAAATCATGGAAGTAGATGGGGAATTTTCCATAGCAATTTGAAATTACCAGAGGGCACAGCCATCAGCCAGAAATATGAGTGAATCCCATGCAGGAAACCTCTGACGATGCAGCCAGATGGCCTAAGATCCACATCTGACAAACCCAAGATATCCCAATGATGCTTGGTGAAATACAATGTCACCCCGGGATCGTCATAACCCCCTGGGCTGTTTAATTTGGGGCACCATTTTAGTAGCAAATCATCACTTTTTAGGAGCTACCCATCTATATAATTCATCGACCGGGGTTATTCATCCATGGTTGACATGATATCCTTTCACAAAATGGTTGTCCGTTAAGAAGTCGGCAATAACCACCCTATACTGTAGTTATATGCGGAATGTCCATGAATATTTCCAGTTAGATTTATGGCTTAGACATGAGGTAATAACCACTTATTGTCTCGATTTTTGAAGAGATACCAATATCGGGTCCATGCTCAGCCCCAAAACTAGGATTCATATCCGTAGTGACTGTTCATGCTGGGTATTCCTCAAGTATTTCCCGGATCTTCCGAACATTGATAAGTCATCATGAGCTTTGTCAATTCTATTACAGTAATCATATTGACATTTTTGTTGGAACAAGTGGTGACATCACCATGTTTACATATGTTTGCCTCCTGGTAATTTATCCAAGCTATGGAAATTCACGTTTTTTTTTTCTGCAGGAAAATAATCTACAAATGAGCAATTTTGCTTAGCTAACTCTTCAATTTTTAGAGGGTATTCCAATATATTCCAATTATCCATCATCAAACAATCCATTATCCATTATTGCCAGGTGTACCACCATTATTCCCCATTGACTGCTATCAACCATAGATTTCACTCAATTACCAGAGGTTAACCCTGGAAAACCATCTGTTTACCCATTATTCCCCACCGTGCACCATTATTAAGCAGTTTCTATACCCATTATTAGCCATTATTAGCTATTGTTAGCCATTATATATGCCATTATTAACTTATTACTAGCCATTTTTAGCCATTATATATGCAATTATTAACTTGTTACTAGCCGACTTTAGCCATTATTAGCAATTCTTAACTTCTTACTAACCATTACTAGCATTTACTAGCCATCATTAGCTTATTACTAACCATTCCTAGACATTATTAGCTTATGATTAACCATCGTTAGCCACCATTAGCCATTCTTGACCATCATTAGCCGGCCATCAGTAGCCATTGATCTTGGTGGTCTTCCCCCAGGTCAATAATTGGTGTCTCCAAGCGGCGGATGCTCGCTGGAAGTTCCTTCATCTCCAGCCTGGTCTCCATCCATGGCTTTCTTCTTGGAAGGCAACACCATCATCATGTCCTTAGTGAGACTGGAGTCACTGGAGGTTTCATATGGTTTACCCCTTGATAAACTAACATAACTATGGACAATCACCATTTTTAATGGGAAAATTAAGTCAAAATTAACTATTTCTATGGCAATTTTCAAGAGCTATGTTAAATTACCAGAGGGCATAGTATGGGTTTCATGGAGTTTTATTCTAAGATCTATGGTGCTATACTTTGGTAGGCTTCAATGTCAGAATGGGATTTACCATCCCCCAAACTAACAGCTCGACCCTTCGAGGAGTTGGGGGTTTGAAGACTACGCAATTCTCAGGGTCTGCGTTGGTGGGGGGATGGTAACGTCCAAAAAGATTCGGAAAAGGTTCAATTTACAATTTTTCAACTATTTGAGTAGGATTTTACTTTTCTATCTTTTTTGGGGGCTACTATAAAATCTATAAATGCACATATTGCGGGCGTATCGTGGCCCCCAAAAAACGGGATTGATATATGCAAACTGACCAGGGAAGAATATGCTGTGCAGCATAGGGGCTCTGAAAAGGGGATATCAACGACTATATCATCTAACATGAAGGGGTGTTGGACAACAAATGATGGACATGCATGCGCTACACTCTTTCAAGCAGAGCACTGCTTTGTCATGTATTTGAAATGGAAAATGACCGGCCGTCATAAAAAGAAACCGGCAAAATCTGGGTGGTAATCATACACGCGACGTACTCAAATTTTGATGGCGGATAAAATTCAACATCCTGCCGCTGATGATTCCTACACTGTCAGCGGGTGGCGGGACAAACCACCAGCTCATGATTTACGGATACTTGTTAAGGGAAAATGATTCACATTGCGATAGTTTCTCAGGTCAAATCAAATTGAACTAACGTTAGTACAGCAATAATAAACCACAATAAACCACCCACATTTGATAGTTTATACCACCCATTTCTGGTAAAAATGGGGATGCTTTACGGTTTATCATCAACCCCCCCTCCATCAATCCCCAGTCTTCATCTTTTTTTCCGCCGCGCACTGCACGACTTCCAGGGCGGGCTCAGCCAGTGCCACCAAGGCATCCGCAATGATGTGGCCAATGTCTGGAAGATCCTCCAGGCGCTCCTGGGCTTGAGTAGCATGACCCCGCAGCGGAAACCGTGATGCAAGTGGTAAACCCAATACCATAAACACCTCTGATTTTGGAGGGTTTATGCCACCCATTTATGGTGAAATTGGAATGATCTTGGGTTTGCCACCAATTCTAAACAGTGTGGCAGAACATGGCAAAGCCGCTGGTGCCTGGGCGGGATCACCCGAGGCATGGGGCAGGGATCTTTGCAAACCCCTGCTTGGTCTATCATGCTATCAACATGCGGGGGTTCTTAAAAGGGGGGATCCACGGGGATCCCCAACTCACCATGGTTTTTTCAATGCTAAAGTGATCGAACTTGGATGATTTGGGGTACCACCATTTCAGGAAACCTCCATATGTATCAATGTAGTCGAACCTGTGGCAGAATCCTCTCTTGAACCTCACCAGGTCCGTTTCAAACTGTGGATAGTTTACATATCAAGAACTACAAATATCATGACATGTGAAAATATGTCAAACGTGAGAGACGCGGACACAAAACAGTTTTTCTAATTACACATCTTTTTGAATCTCATTCTTTTATGGGCACCATAGAAGCTCCAAGGTCTGTGGACAGACAAGATAGACAAGGCTCTGATAAATAGGAAGGTGACAACAACAACTCATGGAGTCGCAACAAAGCCCCGTCGCAGAGTTTCGCGACATGCTGGACATTGCTTTGGACGTCTGCCAATGAACGACCAATGGGGGCTCCACGGAGCTTGAAGCAATGCCTGGTGGTGAGAGGCTTAGATTGCTAGGGCACATTAGGGCACGAAGAAAGTGATGGATCATCCGGGATATATTTCCCAACTGCAGTTCTCCCATGTAGAAGCGGCATAGAATCATGGCAAACCAGGGTCACAGGCAGCACATGGTAGCACAATGGTAGTCTCAGCAGAACATGTTTTTTGGGTTTTGGTGGGATACAGTGATGCCAGCATGGGTCATAATTAGGGAACATGGGCTGACCATTCTTGACTCAAAACCTTCTTAGGCTCATCTTCCCACCTTTAGACATGATGAACTCGAAACAACAGGATCACACAGTGAAAAATAACAAACATATCCAGGCCACCGAGCAAACTCTTACCCAACAAGGTGATGGAAAAGAGATGAAAGGATTATCTGAACCAGGAACAAGCTACACATGAAGCGTGTGCAAAAACTGTCCAAGTGTCAAATCTTCTGATTCATCAAAGGCATGGCCGGTTTCACGCCTCAGGTGGTGAGCGAAAAGAGACCAACAAAACCCCATACATCCCAAGAAAGTACAATAGATACAGTTTTAAATACACACCCAACAGTTCAACAAAACAGAAATAACAAAACATATCTTAGCCAACTTGCAGCTCAGCCTCCGATAGTCCTCCCTCAACTCCTGCGCCGTGAAGTTCAGCCCCGACAGGTCTTTCAGCGTGCTGAGAAACTCCTCCATGCTGCCAGGGGCCGCTTCGTTGATGCCTTTGGCCAAGGCCTGTGGGTTGCCCCGGCGCAAGGGACAGCGGCCCTGGGGAAACAATGTTGATCCACAATAATTGCTCATTTCGCGGGTCCCTGAACGGACCATATATACTTGAATGTAATATACAATATATAATATAAGATGTACCCAAGGATTCTTGGGCACATTTCCCTTTATCCTCGTTGTAATTTCCACTTTTCATTGTTCGTGTCCAATTAGTTTTTTCCAAGATCTAATTCTTATCTTCCGTGACTGTCCATTTTCCGATGGATGAAATCATGTGGAAATTACCTATGAATTAGCTATGAATTACCTATGAATTGCCAATGATTTTTCTTCTGAGGCTCCCGTGGCTCCCATTGGCCTTGGCCTTCCCCTGGATGCCATAGCGCTTGGAGGTCTGATGGGTGAAGGCGTTTCTCAAACCTCAGCTGGGCCAGGGCAGTCAGAGGGACTCATGTTGACACTTGCAAGGTGGGGCCCCTAGATATGAAATTGCTATGGGTAATAGCTTATAATAGTTTACAAGAGTTTATAGTTTACAATCATGACCACACCCAACTATAGCTATACTCACCATAAATTCCGGTTAAGCATGGTTAAGCATGGTTAAGCATGATTAAGCTAGAAAAAAACCAACTTCACATTGTAGGGACCAATGTTGACACCCTGAAGCCACCACCAAGAAGCTATGAAATCAATTTGCAGTTATCACATAGGTTCAGATATCTTGGACCTGCTGAATAAGAACCACCCACAAAACAAGGATATGTTCACGCCCAGCCCGAGGAACGGTTGACTTTCTTCGCCTCCATCAAGTCTAAGCCTATGTGGTCCCGCAGCTCTCGAATGGCGCTGGGGATATCGAGACCGTTGTGCTTCAGCAGATCAGCTTGGAACCTGAGGCAGGCCAAAGGCCATGGTTTCGGGATGTGATTTTTTGCCTCCCAAATCAACTCCCAAATCATAGTAGAACCAAAGGGTTGAAGGGAATTGGATCCCCAGTTTCTTTCGGGGGAGATGTGTTTTTGTTATTCATTCGGGGCTTCCATGTAGATTTCCCGCCAATCCTGGGGACCCACGGTGGGTCTTTGTCTATGGATCTAAGCTTAAAAGGTCAAACTCCCAGAGTTGGAGGTGATGTTCTCCGGTCGCATGGTTCTCCATGTGGCTTCTTGAACCGCTTCCAACCAGCGAACAAAGAAAACCTGTACCATGTAAATCTGAATAAACACAACTGCGCTCTGCCGAAGCAACTCCACTTTCATCTTCCCATGTGTTTCAAAGCAAGCTTCGTTCTGATAGATCTTCTCCCTCAAGATGGAAAGGAGTCGCACAAATGCCAAACCTGGTGGCGTCAGCCCCTCCAAAACATCAACATCAACTGGATATTTTTGTTCATTCCAAAAGGAAAGGAACAAAGAATAGATAGAAAGCAACCAGTTCACTGGTGATAGAACCTACCCTCTGGTAAATTAACATAGACCCTGGCATCAATCGGGCTTGGAAGATTAGTTTCCAATAAAACATGGAGATTTGCAGGGTCCATCTTAATTTACCAAAGAAATAGAACCAACATGTTGGGATGAACGTCACTATCAATATCCCAAATGGCTCTCAAAATAGGGTACCCCAAAATCATTCAAAGTCCATGGTTTATTATCATCATTTTGCCCCACTGAAACCATTGTATCTTGGGGTATTGTCATGTGTTGTATCATTTTGGGAGACCCAAAAAAAACCAATGGTTGCCGGTGAAATCAGGCTAAATCCATAGGTTTGATGTTTAAACCGCTGGTGCAACCACTATGTTCCACCATTTTTGCCAGCACACTCTCCACCAACGAAGTCGACGCAGTTTTTGTCGACGCTTCTTCAGCCTTCAGCTCCCGAAACGTGCGAGCCAAACACGGAAACGTCTCCTGGTGGAGCGTTTCGTGTCACCCATGAGGCATAGTGAAATCAAACATCCAAGTCATTTTCCCCAAAAATAGTGAGAATTAGTAGAAATGTCTTGAGAATATGGATTGATATAGGATAATTAATAGTGGGATAATAATGGGATATAATGGGCAATAAAATATCCCATAAATGCCAGATGTCCACCAAGGAAGATATGTAGTGTTTTCACCAATCCACGCAATGTTTACCACTCGCAGATAGGGTTTCACAAAGATGGACCGGGGATCTAAGGAGTGGATTGATGTGGGTTCCCATCAGGAATTCAGAAACATGCCGTGCCCAAGGCACATGAAACAACATGAAAGGGATAGCACGGCACATCTACTAAAAAAACATGAGAAACATATGGGAACATATTGTTCTACTTCTTGACCCTCTGCTGGGTTGCTATAAACAGATATATCAGATATGATCACAATGATTTAACACTTCCCCAATTTCAACCCATGGTGACACTGAGGGGTGCCCACGTGGTTCGCCAGCAATCCTCTTCTAGCAGCAGTTGCTCCAAGGAAACGGGAACGGATTTTTCCAGTCGGTGGGTGATCTCGTTTCCTGACAGCCCATCTGCAACCATCTCTGAGGCTACTGATTGTCAACTGGTGAAGCTCAAACCGCAAAACATCTCCAAATCTTCAGCAGAAATCACTTCAAATATATAATCAAATATACCATCCCCAAATGGAAATTAGGTATTTATGACATTGGGTCTGCCACATGGGAAATTGATCAGGGGCCCCACAACCCCAGGGATTATCAACGGGGTAAATCAAACCCTAACGACAATATCCATCAGTCATCAAGACTTCCCCACCCCCACCCTATTCATAAGCAGCTTCCAAAACCATCTGCTAATTTTCATCAAAATTTCTCTCCCAAGAAATGCGCGAGTCGGATGTCTCCGTGGCTCTCTGCTCCAGATGTGCCCATGTCAGCAGCAAACACCGCTGTGTTGAGGGCGTGCTCACATAGACAGCCATGGTGCGGTAGTTGGTGGTTTTCAATCTGCTTAAAACATGGGTCACTTTTGGGATCATAGCGCCAGATCGGGAGAAAATAGGCAATTCATACTTGTAACTTAAAGTCACACCCAGCGTTTCTTGGCCGATGCTACCATTCGAGAGTTGACTAGCAGGCATGGTGAACTGCATTCCAAGTTTATTTGGGAATCCCGCCGGTTCTCTGAAAAATGATCTTCCAATGGACGTCTTGATCGTTTCATTGTTTTATTGGCTCTGCTTGAGGGGCTGGTAAAAATCCGAAAACCCATTTGCTGTGGCTGCCATGGATTGTGGAGAAAATTTGAACCACTGCGGTCCAGCAAACCCAAGTCGACTTGGGTCGCTTGAGCCAAGGCATGGATTTCGGTAGAGCATTTAGGCTTGCCATGTTTCACCCGGATTGAGTACTTCCTAGCATATTCCAGTATTTGTTGCATAATTATCTATACCCGCGCAACACGTTTGTTAGCGCATATATCAGTGACTAACCTTGCATTTTGGTATGATCTTCTGGTGTTGGGCGCATCAACGTGTTCAATCAATTTGGGATGCCCAACTACAGGGGAGATGGTCGATTCTCGTGCGGCAAAGAAGCATGGCTTCATAAATGCATCGGCAGGTTTAGATAGCCTACTCAAAAGGTTTAGCTATAACCTATCATAATCATAGAATATTATAGACATACTATACTGAGGAATTAATCGCAGTAATACAGTAGCTCTCTCTCTCTCTCTCTCTCTCTCTTCTCTTCAATTTCATGGCACAAAAATTACAGTCAACTAACATATGTGTGGAAAATCCACTATAGATCGTTCTCAGAACGGCTTTTTCTGATGGGTTTTCCAAATCTATGTTTTGCGTTTACCCTAGGCATCCCGAGGGTCAACGCAAAACATCCACATTCAGTGCTTTAAGCCCGGCTGCCAGTAGCTCGTAGAAGTCCAAAATGCCATCCTGGGACTTGTCCGCGCCTCGGCTTCGATGCTTCGGCTGGAAGTCGTTTGTGTTGGGGAGGTGTAGCTTTGGTTAAACAAAGTTTAGCACAGAAAACCTAAATGTGATGTGCCAAATTATAGTATTTCTATATATAGCATTATGATGATGCAACTCTGGTGTCACAAGGAAAACTGGGATGTGATCAACAAAAACAGATTGATATTGAGTTAACCGTTAACCTCTCCCAAGCTGGCAACCGCCAGTGGGCCTATAGGTTGGGAAGGACAACTCAGGAAATTATTTTCATGTGGAAATCCAAACGTGCAACTCACCAATGATTTAGATGGCATCTTGACTACTTTAGCTGTCCTTTTTCTACATTTATATACGTTTTTTACGATCACTGGCTCTCCTCATATCATGCCAAGATTCTCCTCTAGTACTAGTAGCCTAAAATTATCTTGCTAGTGCTGGACATGCAGGTACGCACAAACATTAACATGTCCAATATGTATTAATTATATATACGTAGAGTCATGGCGACCGATCTGAAAACGACCTGCATCATGGCGCCCCAATCCTGGCGAGTGGCAATTGTAGAGGAACCTGGGCAGCTCTGGCAGCTCAAACATGGGCTATGAGCTTCGTCCTACCTGTTTTCTGTATCATAGCCCATCAGTGGTTTCTATCATTAGTCCTGCACACCCAAGAGACGCTTTCTATCATTAGAGGTTTCTCTAGTTTGTCATTATGTCATTATTTTTCCAAAGGCACATTGAAAATGTTCAGAGATTTTCTCACCACATCATCCCCATCCAGTTTCCAGATCTTCACCCCCATGAAGCGAGGTGCCGCAAGTCTGGGAGAGTCATGTTCGGATACCTCTTCTGTAAGAAGTCCTGGGATTCCAAGGACATGTGTGGTGGTTCCACAGCACAACTTGGGACCGCGTTTCTTGAAACTATCGCGTCTGTCAGTTTTCAAAACATCAACCGCTAATCAAATGTGGCAATGGACAATTCTCCCTCTAGGCAATGTATAGGGGATTTCCCAGTCATGTTTGATTGCCGCAACTTTCAGGCGAAGGAGCATAAACTTCCACAAAGTCAAGCCTGAAGCTCAACGGATGCCAGGAGTAATAATTGGGGGGCTTCATAAATGGGAGTCTATAATGGACAATCCTATTAATATGGATGATTTAGGGGGTACATGGGGGTACCATGGGGTACCCCCATTTTAGGAAACCTCCAATTCCATAATGGCACATGGGTATGGCCGCACGGCCCAGTGAAACATGGATGCTGGATGGGCATTGGAACTATGTACAAGTGCTTCAGTTGGGCTGCATTGGACTGTATTCTGGGCCAGATGTGAAAGGTCATGAATAGTTTGTCTTACTTTTAAGCCAACCAAGCCAACCATGATTTGTTCAAGCAGTGGCAATCATGTTCAGTCATCAAGGCAACGACGGGCAGGCAACCAAGGGCATGGACCTTTGTCACAAAAGAGCTACCGCGCTAAGTTTGGTGATAATGATTGGTTAGCAAAAAAAAACAGAGACTTCTTCCAAGAGTTCCTTGGAAGAAAAACCACCTGCTTCTAATTCGAGGATATGGAAGACCCACAGTCCGTCCGTCCATGGTTCCGTCAAGTCACTTGCCATCACCGTTCTTGTCGAGCCTTCGGGCGAGATGGTCCTACTGTCCTAGTGTGAAGTTATTTTTCCCCCTCGGACGTAGACCTACAGTTCCTGCTGCAACTTCGCGCATGTGTTTTCAAAAGGTAGAGGCATCTCATAGGGAAGCTAAATGATCTCCACCTCCAAAAATATTGCGGAACTCATTTCTGATGATCAAACTCCGAATCCTTCACAGTTTCAACCTCTTCACCTCCCATTTTTCTCAGGTCTTTCCGTTGCCACCAAGCCATTTCCAACGACCCAACGACCCAACGACCCATGAAGCCTGGCGTATTTGGCTCTGAGCTTCGTCTTCCGCGCCGTGTCTGCTTCTTTGTCGCCGCTCTTGCGCTTTTGATCCATGAAGATGGCCGCCTGGGAATGGAGGATGAGAGGGATGCTCTTAAACTTTAAACAGAGAGAGCGGGAGATACACACACACACCCATATACATATATATATATATAATATTTATATATATATATATATAAAGAGACATTATACACATACAAGGCTTGTTGAAGGTGGAACAAAGACCAAAATCAAATGGATTGTTTTTCAAATAGTCGCTACCCTTTGAGTTGGGGAGGACCTGTCCAAGTGGAAAAAACAAACCGATCAAAGGTACACCTGGATGTGTGGCACCCAAGGCTTTTCCTGTAGGAAGTGGCTACTCAAGATGCAACAGGGGTAAACATTTCATTTAAAAATTGGTGAACAAACCAAGGCTATGAACCATGTATTCTGAGGTAAACTGACATGGAAAGTATCAGAATATACCAAATCCATGGTGCCGGGAAATGATATGCGAGGGGCGGAGTTTCCGGATTTTCCAAATTTTCCAAGCGGTTTTGGTTCATTGAGGGCAGGTCATTCCCCACACAAAAACCAGCGATTTCCTCATGACTTTTCGCGAAGCCTTGGCGCCCCGATAGGACTCACGGGAAAGCAGCCAGTTCTAGGCGCGGCGAGTGTCAGAAGGGGCTTGTAGCAGGTTGCCACCAATACAAAGACCACACACACACACACACACACGCACACACACACATTTAATTATATAAGTAAAAATGAATAAACAAATAAATAAATATTTATATACATATTATGTGCATTTTGTATCATATTCAATACCGGATGTACCACCATGTACACAGCTGGTACTATAGCATAATAAGTGGATATCTAAGTGGTATGTAAGAGAAAAAACGCCTAACCCCAATTGGGACCTGCACAGGGCGTGTCTAGTTTGTGGCTTTCCCTTTTGTCTTTGATGGCTATAACTTGTTTTGAGAGGTTTTGGGTGGCGCTGCTGGCCTCCGAAATGCATCGTCTGCCAAATGACCAAGCATGATTAAACATAAGGACGAATCAGACTATGACTATGCTTCATCAACGCGTATATGCGTACACCCTTTAAGGATACCACATGTATGTATCTATATCTATACATAACTCCATACAACAATATGTACCTCACATATTCATGTACGTGGGTATGTATGCGTTGTGTGGTATCTGTTTGTCTGGTTGATGCAACCATGTCCATGGGGCATTGCCACATCCGTCCCCAGATTTCCCAAGAGTCCAAGAACTCGTCGTATTGGATCGTCCCATCCATGTTCACATCCATACTGGTGAACCTGAGACTGTAACGCACCATGATGGCCCCTGCAGTTACTGTTCAAACGATACATTACAACATTTGATAAGGTGTCAAAGAATTATAACATGTAAATGCAAGTTGCAGCTAAGTTATAGCTTCAAAGAACCAAAATCACAACGGAAGCAGTGGCAACATTAAGCAAAACATATCTAACCTACAAGCATGCATTAGTTTCAGCCATGGGAAGTTCTAAGTCCCATCAAAATATCCGGGATCAGGGCCCAGCGGTCATGAACTCAAGCTTATCTAAGCTGGCCATTGAGAAGTCTCGGTTTATAAAGAAATGGAAGTTTACTGGGAAGATCCTGGGAAATATGGAAAACTCCTTACACATGGAAGTTTTTGTGAGAAAATCATCTATACATTGATGGATTTTCGATTGCAAGGTTTGATTACTAAAGGATGAACGATCTGTGTATTGAGAATTGGGATTTCCTGGCCGTGCTGATTTGAGAGAGGGAAACAAGGTGCCTTCAGAGTGTTCAAGCCAACAATGCCACTTTGAAAATCCAAGTCGAATCGTTTCGCTACAACATGTCTGATTGGAGGTCTTACTGTAACCCATCGCAAAAATATGCTCGTGATCTCAACCAATCACCCTCTGGTAAACTAACATAGCTATTGAAAATGGCCATAGAAATAGTGGATTTTCCCATTGATAGCATGGTGATTTTCCAGTTCGCTATGTGAGTTTACCAGAGAGCATCCCTTTTTCTATGGTTGTTTCAACCAACAAATATTCAAACCCCCCAGCCGCAGCGGTGGTATTGGGATGATCCAACAAAAACTTCAGGGATGCACACGGGACTCCAAACTTCAGTCGGACTGGTTGGTGCTTGAAAAGCCACATCCCATCGAAAAAGTTAATTGCATATTCTTAATTGTTTTTAAATCATGATCCAAATGGAATCCAACATCTATGTTCTAAAAACAGCAGAGTTCCACAGTTCCGCAACAATGATCATGAATAAATACAGAAATAAATAAATCAATACATATTATAAAAATGTGATGATTATATATTATTATATAATTAATGCCGATTCTTGTCCATTGTTGAGGGACTAGTTAACTGCGCTTAATATAGGAATGCAACAACCATAAACAGTGATAACTATGATGATTAATGATGGTGAATATGATGGTTACAGTAATTTTGGTTGCCCAGCAAAACCAAAGTTTTTTGGGAAGAAGCAGCAACCGTCACTACGGCGATCCAGGTCACATCTTCTCGCAGGCTGCTTCGTCAAACTGTGGGTTCCTCGGCGATGTGGAACACCCAACGGTTTCCCTGAGAAAATGAACTACTAATGGTGGAGTTTCCATATCTTTTTGTATGTTTACAGGAGGGTTGATGTGTAATTAGAATGTATGCATAGATTGTTGGAAAACACATTGATGACATATCTAGAGGATTCGATGCATTCATAGAATATGCATTTACAAATCGATGGAGGAAATCTCCAAAAGGTATCTTCAAATCCGTGATGATTGACATGATTTCCGCGGGGCAAACAGGCAAACCCCATGGTTTCCAACATGGATTATGTTGTTTGCATATTCTTCTGGCGAGCCATAATTTTTCAACAACTCCGATGCTGAAAAATACCCAACGGTTGGAGATGTGCACGTCGCGTTACATCCCAGGCACAGCCTTTTCAACACACGGGTGAGCTCCGCCACTGAGATATCTCCGCTGCCATCGCGGTCCCAGTTCTGAAAAATGACCTGCTGGAATCTGCTGGAAACTTCGAAATGGAAACAACTTGTTGAAGATTTATGTTTTATGATTATGGATTGGTAATGATTCATGATTCTTGATTATTAATGATTGATGATGATTGATGATTCATGATTCATGATTACTTGCTTAACTAATGAATGGTTACTGATCATGAATGGTTAGTGATGAGGCTCTATTTGGATGCAAGTACCTTCTGAGGCAGTGTCTTGGGTGCCATTTAGGCGATCTAGGTGGCATTTGAGATTCAAGTACCATCTGAGAAGTCATTTGGATCCATAGGCAAGATTCATCCATCTTAAAGCCAGATTCATCTTTCCAGTGAAACCAACTTGATCCACATTTTACGATTTCCACTTAGCCGTCAGGGCTGCATTAGCTGGGTTGATCCTGGAGGTGAGTAAAGTCAGTAGCAAATGCCTTCATGGATGTCTCCGACAAATGGGAGCACCAAATCGAAACATCGGGGTTTCATTCACTGCTCAATGTGCATAACATATCATAACATCTTAATCTTATCTGACATACCTGAAATGGTCCCCCAACGCGCAGAACTGCGCTTAAAAAAATAACCACAAGAGATATATCTTTCAAACAACATCAACAGAATCAACAGCAGGAAAGCGTTCAACTATCAACATTCTTCAACTATATACAAAGGCAGATGGGCTGCTAAGGGCTCAGTCCCATTGGCCAGCGATGAAACCCATGGCTTTCCAGCTGGGCTTTAGAGGCGTAATATGTGAAATGGATTATGATAAACCCAACCAGGTGGTATAATCAATCCCCTGATATCTTCTGTATCAACCAATCAACAGTGGTATATATGTATATATTGTTTTTCTTTAATCGCTCAAAGGCAGTCAGAAGTGAAGCCGACCCGCCCGGACCGTCCAACCTTCACTTGTTGTGCATCGGACGCCATGATTGCGTCAGACTGCAGAGATCTACGCTGCTTGAGCCGCGGGAAACTCGTGGGGAACTGAGAAGGTCAATTGGATGAAGGAAATGCAACTTGGAAACATCTGGAAAATATGGATGTTTACATCAAACTAAAGGGGGTTCCATATTGTTCCATGAGTTTCCTGTAAATTCTCACAGAGGTAAACCAATCAAATGTGCTTGTAACCTACAATCAAACATGAGAGTCATGCAGGTGACGGTGTTGACAATGCTCAGAAATCAGTTGCAAGGCTGTAAACATCATGTAAAAGGGAACCTGACGAAGAATGAGGGGGGGGGAAAACTAGCCATCACCTGGTGAAGTTGCAAACATTTATTTCCCCAAGAGCTCTACGCACACATACACACACACAGATCTATCTATATAAATATAATAATAATATATATGTGTGTATTATAATTGGATAAACTCAATAATAAACCATCCCCAACATCATCATAAATGGTTGGTAAACCTTTTATAGGTTTATTAGTTGGGTTTACCACATTACCATGAACTCCTCAGCTATGCTTTCCTTGGCTAACTTCACCATGACTGCTGATGCCCAGCCAGGGCTTGGCCCCTGGAGTTTCTGGTGAAAGGATCTGGGTTTGTATCAAGAAGGAAATCATGGACAAACTATGATAGACTTATTATGAGGCTCTTCAAGTGTCAATTTTTCAGATAACCCCTTGTTTGGTCCTAGCAACTTGTCCTCATACAAAACCTGACTGCCTGGATTTGCCTATGGTGCCACCCCTATGCATTTCCCAATTGGAACACTAGAACATCATTTAGCAAACCCAAGCCTGCCCTGTCAACACCTGGTTTAAGCGTGTCCATTTTCGGCATCCATTGCAGCCATAGACAGCACACATCCTCACTTGCCGGGAAGTGACACTAAGGCACTCCCCAAACCATACCTCAAGCAGCGGTGGCATCGGGGGGGCGGAAAAGTTTGGAAGATAGTTCTATATAGTTTTATAATCTAGCTCTATATAGTTCTATATAGATATATAGTTCGTACATAGGACCGTGACTGCTTTGTGGGTCCATGTTCAGCCTCACGAAAAATCCATATTCAACTGGCATCATCACGGCGGCCAGGATCAACACACTGCTTGAGGTTGTGGATGATCATCCCAATCAACGGTAGAACATGATAAAGCGCAACAAGAAAACGGAACATGTTTGAAGCTATGGAAAATGGCTAATCTTGGATGATTTTCCCATTAAAACCTCCATTTATAGGTGATTTTCCATGGCTATCTTAAATAACCATAGGGTAGCTCGTTTGTTCATTGAGCCCTTTGATATGTCTTAGTTGCCTGGCTTCAATGCAATGGCTGGAATTCAAGAGTAACTCCCACTGGACCATATTGGACCATCATCTCACTATTCAGATATGGTGAATGAAAAGAAACAACGAAACCAAACATCGTGGATGCCTATGCATTTGTTTGAGCATTTCTTAATTTTGGGGTCAACTATTTGTGGGTCCACAATGTCGGCCCTGAACTAAGCCCTAACCTGTCGTGGGGATCACCTTCAAAGTGATACATGGCTGCCCCAAGCCAAAGGGTTTTGGTACAAAACTGTCATGGATGATGATTCAGACTCCCATTTCATGGTTTACCGGTAAACATCAAAGATTGTCATGGATTATGATTCTGTCAGGGATTTTGAGGGTTTAAACATCTCAGATTCTGGCCATATCTGTTCATCTATGGCTAGAAAATACTCCAAATAACCTCATGAGCGCACCCAAGGTTTCTCTCACCCGTGACATCTCCCGTCCCGAAGGGAGACAAGGTGCACAAAGGAGGCATTGTCCAGGGAGTGATAGGCTACAAACTGTTGGTACGCCACCATCCTTGGTCACAAATCCGGCCAGTCATGCGAGCAAAACTCCTTGAAATCGGAGCTGTTTGTCATAGGCTGGGAATGATGTCCAACATGCGGGGAACGACATGGACCATAATGGGATGATACCTATTGGCATCCCTTTATCAAAACGATATGGCCACACGTTCCAAGGTCTTTGTAAGCTCCCCCTCCCCCGAAGAAAAAAAAACTTTACATAAAATGCTCAGCCCTTGAAAAAATCCGGCTGTTTTCGACAAGGGAAGCTGTTTTCAAGTGGACTCGTTGGGCAAACCCAAGGCTATAAACCCAAATAATCTTCCATTCAACTTCCACTTTTTCGTGTTTTTATTTCATGGGTATTCATACCACCCAAATTGAAACTTGATGGGGTATGGAAAAACATCTTAGATTTACTGAACTACCAAGGGTGGAGGATCTCATCCACGCTGATGTTCCCAAATCATGGGCATCATTCAGCTTTAGCAAGTTGTCATCACTTCCCATCACGTCAATTGGATTCATCTCGGCAGGAGTTGGACAATGCTGTTCTTTCACTTCCTGTAACGTGTCAGTGGATGTAGTTGTTTGAAGCCCCTAGGGCCCTAGGGCCCTAAGCTACCTTCCTCCTCCCAGTTCCTCTGCGTGTGCATCAAGATTGTCAGCCCCCAATGATCTGACCCATACCCTCCGAAAATATCCGAATCTCCCATGAAACAGGGGCAGAAACCTACGATGTCACTTGGTTTCAACTAGTGGCCCAAAGATGAGGCAATCAAGACCAGCCATTTGGGCAAACTGCTGTGATTCAAACACCTGAAAGCTTCACAAGTCCTGGGGCGGTCAGCCAACAAAAAGGGGCCAAGCCGCTGCTCGGGATTCAACTTCAGCCGCTCTTGCACCTGAACGCGGGCTGATACAGATCCAAAACAGCATCTTTAGTGCCTTTTTGAAGCCCAAAATAAACCAAATACATCATGACATGCGTATATAATTTCACCATTGGAATGTTCAACAACCAAGAATTGGAACAAGTGCTGGCTTATTGGGATTGTTGCAATTGGTTTTTACAAAGAATATTATATATATATATAAATAAATCTTTTCATCCCACCAATCAATCAGAAGAAGGCTAGTTCACCCCCAGTGAAATAAGTAGATGCAGTGGATTGACATGTCTTATCCCATGAAGACAACCAGGGACACAATGAGCCACCAAATACCTAATTTCACCGCTTTGTGGGTTGTGAGGCATGAAGCATCTGTTAGTAGGTTTGTGATTGGGTTTGTTACCAGGTCTTTACCTGCAGTTAGGTGGTTTTTGGTATGTATCTCAGAAGCCTTTCTGCACGAAAGTTGTGCATTCAAAACTGCAATGACGGGCCCCGTGGCCAAATATGTTTCTGAACTACTGAACTTCCCATCTTTTTATGGCTAAACGATATAAAACGGTCAACAGTCAACAACCTACGATGGTGAAAACATCCTAAAACCCAACTTTCATGATTCATGTGTATATATATATATATATATATGTAGGTTCGCCTGAGAATATACCAGAGAATATTCCACCAAAAGAACGCGTTGAAAATCATGGAAAATCATGATCAACAAACGGATTCAGAGGTACCCTATCAACAAATCCAGCCTTGGCCATAGCCTGCGCTTCGACCTCCAGCAGCTGTTGTTGCGCCACGGCATTGGCCACACCCACTACCTGAACTCAAGGAGATCGTGGTGGGGATATCTATGGTTCATGGGGGTTATATAACCAATGTGGGAAATTCCACTAATACACCAGCCATGACTGGGAGTGGGTGGTAAATACCATCTATAAATATGGTGAGTCATTGGGGATGGTTTATGGTTTATGGATGTTTTTGTGGCCTTGTTGTACCAACATTCATTAGTTTAGCTGGCTGAACTGATCCGGACCCTACCCAGTCCTGGGTGAAATGTGCATCCGCACCATTCCGTGTCACCGTCACGTTCCTGGTACCGCTTCGCAATGGATGGGAGGGCAGCACCAAAAAATGGCGGAAGACTCACTGTGTGCTACCTATCCAGTTGAATAATGTTGGTAAAACAAGAATAAACCATCCCCCAAATCACCATAAATAGGTGGTATAAACCATTCCAAAATGGGTGGTTTATTGTTGTTTTACCCACATTAGCAATTTTCATGGCAAGTTCCCCATTGGGAGAATTCCTCCAAGACCCACGTCCTGGTGTACACCGCTTTCAGCACCTCGGTGTCTGCGGTGATTCGCTTGGCGTCCTGTTCATGTTGCCTGCGCGCTGTGATGTTTCGTCCCCTACCTGGAGAAAATGACAGTTGTAAGTGAGGCCTTCAAGAACAATCAATTCTGGGAGGACACCGCTGAGCGGTTCCAAAAGGTACCAAGGACGTCCTCTGACCCCCTCCCAAGTCCCGGCAAAGGGAGAGGGACTGCTCAGAAGTGCAAGGTGTTGGCATATAACAAGTATCACATATTCAAATCATCCATGTCTATATGCGCATATATAGTGCATAGTGGACCTAAATTGAAATGCCAACTCACAGCAAATCTGAGTAGAAGAGTCTGAACTCTTTCCAAGTGCAGTTGCTCATGCTGCATGTTGATACATTTTACGCATGTACAGCAACATGCAACTCTATGTGACATAATTTCTGTCGACGATGTGTCTCGTTTTTCCAAAATGGCTTGGTCTGAAATCTCAATGTATTGGTTTGTGGGAAAATTTACCGGAAACCCCTACATTTCATGGGAAAATCCATGGTTTCCTGTAGATTTTCCCTTAAACCAATCCAATGAAAATCCGTTTTTCCAAAATGGCTTTGTCTGAAATCAACACGAATCTCAAAATCGGCACCTTGTCTGCTGCATTTGCTCCGTCACCTGGTGACCCCACAAATGTCTAGGGAGGGGTGTGGAAGGACCAGTGCCATGGCTTTGGCCACTTAGCGACCAATGTGGATCATCATTAAAGGATTGAACATACCCTCTGGAAAATTCAGATAGCTATGGAAAATGGTATGTTTATATATTTTTTTTCTACAGCTATGTCAAATTGCCGAATGGTAATTAACACTCATTTGAAATCGCGAAACTGAAACCACCGGCGAGTTAAGATAAGCCGAAACTTAACCCCAAATCCGCATGAAAGGCCGCGTCTGATGGGAATGCTAAATCATAATACTAACGTGAGGCCATACATTTTACGTTTTTCCAGAGGCCATTTACACCCACTTGCCAACCCCAGAACATGTTACTATCCTCCAGCAATCAAACACGGCCATGGAAAACTCCCCATTGATAGAGATGAATTTCTCATTAACGCCTCCACGTGTACGGAATTTCCCCACCTAAATTGTACAAATGATTTTCGCGTTAAAACCTCCATTTATGGGAGATTTCCATTATTTCCCCATGATTTTCCCATGAGAACCTCCAAATTTATAGGGAATTCTCCGATCGCTATGTTTGAGGGTAAGGCATACAGGGGCACACGGAGAATCACTGGGTCGCACCTGGGTCTGAACGATGGACTTCTCAAACTCGGGGGGCAAATCCTGGTGCTTTAGGGGATCCCCAGTGGTCACCATGGCTTTTTTCAATACCAAGCCATGGTCGTCCATGACTTCCTCGGGTGATAACTTCTGTATCCCCCATGACTTGTTGGGAACCCTCCAAATGTCATCTTTCCGAAAATAATGTGGCGGGGCTGGAATATCCCAATTGTCGGAGGGTAACAATAGCTGGGGTTTAAGTTGGAGGAGGCCAAGATTTTTGGAAATTCACCAGCAAACCAATTTTCAGGATTTGAAAGAACAAATAAGAACAACATACTTCAAACCAGCAGCCAAAAGAGTTGTGACGATGGAGGAATTCAGGGAATCTGTCGACAAAATCGCATCGGTTGTTTCTCCCAAATTCGTAAACGTCCCCAATGAACAATCCATGGAGAAGTACTATTTGTCGCTATTGTCACAGGGAAAAGTGTTGCTTCCTTTGTCAACTATGATTGTTAGTGTTTAAAGGCACAGATGCACAAGTAACTATAAGGATCATTGTACTACTCTTGTACTGTATATGGTTGATTCATTCTCTTGTGCTGTTATACAGGTTTTGCACTACATCTAATCGTTATATCATGTTGCAATCAATTTTATTTTTAAATCTGATATATCAGAAGATGTAGTGCAAAAATGGTTGTAATCATTATATCAGATACTACATCCACGATTTTTATCATTTTGTATCTGCATGGGATAAGCGTTTGTTGCGGAACCAAGCGGCAATGACCATGATCTGCAACCCTCCACAGGTCGCATAGACCTCCCACGTTGATGGGGGATTGGGACATGGGGGCGACCTGCCAAGATAGGGTAACCTCTGGTGCAACTACCAGGTGACACCAACAAGGGTTTGATCACCATGAGGATTCTAAACCACCCAAATATCGATTTAAAGGATGATCTAAATGATCTAAACTGGAAATTCCAATCAAATCAAGCAAACTGTGGTGTTTCAAACACGCTGACAATAAAGGTATGGCACAATCACCATATGGGTTGACATCTTGGTTTGATCAGTTGGGACGTCCTGATGTTTGTTGATGCTTTTTGATAAAGATGATGCCATTTCGGCAGTGCTAGCTCCTGAACCAAATTTGGAGACATACCAGGAAGAAAGACATACAAATGTGGGTTTGTCTGAAAATAGTGTACCTCTAAATCCATTGGTTAATCCTCATTATCCCCATTATATAAATGCATGGCTATAATTGGGGGTATACCCTATTTTCAGACAAACCCAAATGTGTACAAATACGTTCCAACATGGCTTTTGAACAGCCCCCCCTTTTTTTCGTAGGTCAAAAACCGGCAGCACCCTGCTATCAAATAGCTGATTAAAGGATGTTCATCCTCCAAAATCTCGGGAAAATCAGCCCCCCCTTTGCCGCTCTCTGAGTAGCTTAGCTGGAAATTCTAAAGAATCGGCCCGATGGCTCAACTAAGCCACCCCGGAAACATATAACCCCATTTGAGAACCGCTTTGTTCTTCACTATATATACGAAATCACCATGTTTATCTTCTGGTAGTCAAACACAGCTATAGAAGGTGGCTCATTTTGTGGATGATTTGCCGAACATGTTGAAACAGAAGGTTTTTCAGTAGAAAGCTCGATATGAAAACCATGTTTCCCAAGATCATATGGAAAAAAAACAATATTACCCTCTGGTAATCAGACATGGCAATGGAAAATTCACCATTTCTAGGGGATGTTCCTATTGAAACCTCCATTTATAGGGGATTTCCAATTGCCACGTTTGATTCCCGGAGGGTAAATTCATATTGAAGATTAGATTTCCTGGAGGCTACTGGCTTTCATCCCCATCTTTCACAGCTTGCCACTCCCCATCACACCTGCGCCAAGCGTTTGTTGAGGAGATCGCGCATCTCCATGCCAATCCTTCGTCAAAAACTGTGGATCAGTGGTATGGTGGGGGGATTTCACTCACAAGACTCTGGTTTATAGTTGTTTTTCAGGAACAAAACAGCCGTTTTAAGATGGTTTTAAGTTTAAGCATGCCTTATATATATATATGTATATATATATATATCTGTCTGAAACTGATTTAACCAATATGATTTCAACAGAATCAGTTTTCAACAGACACACATGGACATGCATGTGGAGTCTCACCAAATATTGTGAACGTCATCTGGGTCCAGGTGGTTTTCACTCCCTCCTGAGTTTTTGTACATGTCATTCGGGATTGTCACCCAGGTGGGCAAAAAAAACAACAAAACCACCGACCACGGGTCAGGTTTTGACAAGAAAAGGTTGGATTTGCCGAAGGAGGCCCCAAAGAAAGCCGTATTCATACATATTTCCTATAGTGGATTTCCTATTGGGAAAATAAACCACATCCTCTTCAACAAACCCAGGAAAACGTGGCTTTCAGCCATGGACCTTGACCGTGATATCACCCAGAGACACTTGGGAGATCAGATTTCTTGAAGGGTCGTGCCCCCTGGAAGCCCACAAAACAAATGGTGCATTTTGGGACTGGGAAACCCTGCGTTGTTGTGGTTCCCCAATGCCGAAAAGGCAAAACAAATCACCGACCCCAGAAACGAATCGCATGAGGATGGTTTTGCCTTTCGAAGTCCAGAGCACACGCAGGTCGATAGCATAAAGGGCAACAAAAAACACAAACTCACTTCGCTATGATTAGCTAAGCCCTCTTATAGCAATTGTGACTAGAAAAGAGCCACATCAACGCAGCTTTGAGAATGTTTGGGACACTTCACACACACCCAAAATTCCATAAGACAAATAACCTAAAAAAAATGCCAATTCTCCAAGTTCGGAGTCCTCTCTCACCTCAATTTGAAGGAGGTTTCATCTTGAATGGGTTGGCACGGTGTGCTCGCACCTCTCACAAGGGCCCCATGTCAGGTTCCGGCCGGGTCCAGCGGTGTGCCGAGACACTTCTCTCTCTGTTGCCAATACCTGGGTGGCAAGGCCACTGGCACAGGGAACAAATGGAAGACACACAAACGATAAGGATCTCATGTGGTAAACCCAATAATAAACCATCCCCAACATCATCATAGATGGGTGCTATAAACCATCCCCAAATGGTAGGTTTATTATTGGAATTTCCCACATTACTGGCTTATATCTACCACAAACCCTAGTTATCGGAGTGATAAACCCCATACTAGCACTTGGTGCCTCAGCCCGCTTAGTAAGATGGTTATTGTCATATATTGACATAATAGATTATGGTTATCGATGGACTGAGTATGGCTAACCCACTTACAGCTGCGGTTACAACCTATAGTTACTAAGTTACTAAGTGGGATAAACCACCAAGTAAAGACTGGGTGAATTTGAAGAACAAATCTCAGATCTCCGTTTACAGTTTGCAGTAAGAACCTTGTGTGGTAAGTGAATGACCGCTATGCCAAACCCAGAGTCAAGAGCAACAGTAAATAAGAGACCTGAACTCACAAACAAGATGAAGATTTGTTTGCCCAAGGGCCCAAAATGGTGATCCCATATCACTTGCAGTAAGGATGAGTAAGGATGACTAGTTGAATGCCCCATTGAAGCGTCCACACAATCTGAGCCCCTGCAGCGTTCGCATGATTTTGCCTCTTTGGCCACGGCCTTGTTTCTGAAGGATCTTGCGACGACGATTCTCTCGTCTTTGTGCCTCCCTCATCAACAAAGAGTTCCACCTTTTGAGCAGCTTCCTCAACGTGTTCAACTGGCGAGCCTCATGATCTTGCACTCGTAACGGATTAACTGCCATCCTCACTTGTTTTTTGCCAAACTGATTTTTCCTCTGCTGTTCCTTGTCATGGGCGGCCATCCCGCGTCTTTCCCAAAGTTGCAAGTGTCTGGCTCGCACGTGGTCAGCTTCTGCATGCCAGGCATGAATCCTTGCGAGGTAACTGGTGGCATTGGCACCGATCGCTTGAAACATGTCAGCAATGGTTCCGACAAATTGCTGCCACAGTTCCTCCAATTCACGTGGAGAAAAAAAATCGAACACATTGTAATTTCCTCTGCAATGCTTCACGCGGTGACGAAAGGCTTCCATGCAGCAGCGAAGTTTCTTCACATCTTCCAAGCTGTAAACAACTGGAGCTTTCACCCGTCTTGTTCCTATGAAAACACCCATGTTCTGGGTCACCATGAATCGCAGTTCCAGCTCCTCAAATGCCTTTCCTTGCTCCAGAGCGCAGGACACAAGCGCTTCTTGGAAGCAGTCCTCCCATGCACCTTCGCAGCTGCTATCCGTTGCTTTCTGCCTTGCAGAGGTGAGGATCACCAAGTATTCAAGAGCTGTGGGCAATTCACAGGTTCTGCTGAAGATTTTCACACCATCAATTGCAACATTGGCCTGATACCGGGCGTGCCCTTTGCGCTGCACCCCTCTGATTCCCGAGTCCGATTGCGATCTTCTTGGCTTGCTCTTCTTCTCCACCGGGGCAGCTTGCACCCTCTCTGGGCTTGGGGTCCGTACCACCACGGCTGAGCTTGCCACACTAGGGTCTCCCTGTGGGGTCGCGCCCGTGTCAACCATCCACTTCTGCAATAGAACGCGCTGAGCCTGTGAAAAGTCTTTGCTGATCACTTGAAAACGCAGCTCGCGAGGCAATTGCTTCAGAAAACACTGAATTCTCATCATCAGTTTTACTTTCACGCTGGCAAACATCTTTGATGTTCCAGCACGAGGGTCAGATTGTGACTTTTCGGATTTTGCAGCACGAGCATCAGCAGCAGCTCTGGCCTTTGGCTGTTCACTCGCTTTCTTCCTTTTTCCACCTGAACAAGGTGGCTCCCTGCACTTCATCTGCGTTTGGGCTCCTTTGGCTCCAAGCTGCTGGTCATATTTCCTTCGCGCTTCTGGGTCCGATAGGGTCTCCAGGGCATCATAAACTTGGTGAAAGGCGTCTTTGCTGCCACCCTTATCGGGATGAACTTGCAAGGCGCGTCTTCGGAAAGCAAGCTTGATCTCACTCAAGGTGGCATGCTGGGGCACCTGCAAGATCTCATACAAAGAGCCACATTCCATGAAGCTTGCGTCCACATCCAGTGTAGATAGGCAAACAGTTGGGTGGGGCTGGATTAGATAAATTGATAAATTGAATTGTTCTTGCACACTATAAACAGTTAACAACCACCCAGGAGTTGATAGAAGCCTCCCAATTGAATTGTATATCTCAAACTGCTTGCTGGCTTCACCCCCCAGAACACATATGCGTGTATACATTGGGGATCATCATCCCAAATATGGTTGAACAATGTTGAAAGAAATCTATTTATATAATATGTGAAATCGCCAGCAAAGCATGAACCCTGGAATGGGCTGAAATGCTTGTTGAATTTTGCAGCTTGATCCGTCTCTTCAATCCTACAACCGTGCTGAAAGCTGCAGATTAAGCATAGCACTGTTGATCGTATCGGCTGTGGAAAAGGGGGCTGAATTCCTGCAAGACTTTGGGCCGCTGGTGTCCTGAGTTTGTCGAATCATGAAAGTCAGGATATCTCAGCTTGAAAACCTCTGTTACATCCACTAGTTTGGTATGAGTTCACAGCAACCTTGAACCGTATCCGTGCTGCAAATTCTGCGCGCGATCTCGAGACCCCACAGATTTGGGCTTCTACCCAAGGTGCAATGTTTCTGAATCATGGCTAGCTTGAATCAACCTCCGGACTCACAAACGGACACAAAGAAATAAGTCAAGCAGATTTCAACATACCACTCAAGTGGACTTCTCGTGACCTACCTGAAATCCAAAACTATGGCTTCATGAAATCACCAGAAATCATCAGCGGGTGAATGGTTTGAGTACAGGCGAAGGGCGAACGGCTTCATGAAGCAGTGCCTGTTTGAACATGATCTTCAACTAAATTGCCATACATTCAATTACTCAGTGGTTTCAACCAATCTGAAAACATTGGTCCTAGGGGATCATCATTCCCTGTTTTGGTAGAACATGACCAGTTTTTTCACAACCACCTAGTTATAGCAAGTCCTCCTTCATCCAACATGGCTATGGAAAATGACCCATTTAGCTCGATGATTCAAACCTATTAAAATTGTATTTTACATGGCAAACTGCTAGATTACCAAAGTGTATCCACCAAAAAAAGAGTTTCATTTGGCTGAACAATGTAATCCCCATGATGCACCCCTTACCCCCATCACATACACATTCTTACTATTATTGCCATCATTATCATTATCATCATTCTTATATACATATATATATAGCTATAGTTTACATTTGCCCCAGGCACAACAAGTCCATGAACATGGCTCGAATTGCTCCCAGTTGCTGAATCGCCTCATAATCGGCCGCTGCCTTCAGCAGAACATCGCCTCATAGATTCGGTTTTCTGAACAGATTTTGCTGCCGAAAAAACGTGGGAGTGTACTATAGCCACCAAAAATGGTGATTTAACCATCCAAAATTCGATCTTTAACACGATTTAAGCAAACAACATGGGCATTTAACCAACATGGGAGTTTAGCTAACAAACGTTGGGATTTAAGCCGCACTAGGATTTGATACAACCATCAAAAAAAAACATTTAGCAAACAGATATGGGCATGAGGATTGAACCATAAAAACTGGGAGAGAACATGTGCTGAGCCAGCTGCAATGATGATTTCAAGCAACACCAATTGGGGTCTTCACCAGCGAACATGGAGAAGCAACCAGCTCGATAGGGTCTGACTGTGCAGAGGGACAAACTTGTGGTGTCTTTCCGCAATATACATGAGGACATATTGGACAGAAACAATGACAGCACCCAACGTCGCTCCTCATTGGGTGGATTCCTGTATCCAGGCCGCGCGTTCATATCTTGTCCTGGCAGAAACTTACCATAGTTGCAGGATGGTGCAGCTTGGTGCTGCAAAGGTACCTCCCCTTTTGTGGCTGAAAATGAGTTCATTCAGCGTGACCCCTCGAGAACAGTTCACAGGGTTTCAACCACCCCTCGGCTGCCCCACGGGCGTTGCGCACGAAGAGGGGTTCGTATTGTTGGTTCGCCAGAGCGAAGAGCTTTCCCAACTTCTCCTTTTCAATCCTGGGCGCTACAAAGGTGAATCCCCAAGATACTGAAGGATGATCATTGCAAAATCCCTGACAAATATCGGGACGGTGGTTAATTCATGTGTATTTTATAAGACCCTACTACAAATGGGTTTATATCTGAACATGGAGTACCCAAAAAAAAACAATGTCTTATCATTAATATTACATCTCTATTATTCTATTTATATAGCGCCGTCACGAAATTACGATCCCTGGAGTGCCAAATGGTCAAGGTGGACCCCGGGAGGAACATACCCATACCATCACTGCACATAATACTTACCAGGTCCATCCATGTATTCAAACAAAACCATAAAAGCAGGCTTGTTACTTGAACCCTATTAAATCCCATTCATATCCCATTCAACCTCCATTTATCCCAGCAATTTCACATAAACCCTTGGTATATCACAGCGGTAAGATGACCCGGGTGCTCCTGTATTGAAAGGCCAGCTGAAGAGTGAGCGCCAATCCGTCCTCGGCCATGATGGCCATGGCCATGGCTAATACGACAAACAACGCCGTTTTTCGGGGGTGCAGTTTGGGTTAACCGTTAGAAACCGATAAAACATGATAAAACATGATAAAACTACAACTGATACAACCATGAGAATTGCCATAGTAAGTTGGGATATTAACGTGATTCACTAGGCTGATCAAATCCAATTATACCTTCTAACTGGAACTGCACACCCAGGTAGCTGCGCAAAGGAGACACAATCGGTAATCCCTTCTGAACTTCCCAGGTCTCAAAGAGGCGAAGAAACGTGTCCAACTTTAGTGGGACCAGTCCCAGTTCTGACCATGGCGTAAATTCGACAAACACCATCCTGCCAACGAATATAGATCCCAAAGATCGCAATTTTTTGGAGGTTAGTAGTCTTCGAACATCTCATTTGGCAGGGTCTAGGCTACGGGTAGTTGGGGGGATGGCAGCTCTTATCATATGTGACTCACCAGGCGCAGAAAAAAACGTTTGTTTTGCCAACCAGTTAAGGCCAGCATCTTACCACTGGACAAAAGATTGCACACGTTCACAAATCTATGGTATGGGCAAATCAAACGCGCCACAACAATCAAGAACAACATGTCAGAAGACCATCATTGTTTCCGCTGATGATTAAGTAATGAAACATGTGCGCTTGTCAAATGACACCAGTGAATACCATGGCTACGAACAAAAACACTGTGGGGTGACAAACGTCCGCATCCAAAACTGGAACTGTACCCCCAGAAGCTTGTTTGTATATCCCAAGCAGCTTTGGTTCGCGTTTGCAACGGTCCCTGTGAATCCTTCATATTATCGAAGGACCTCAGGCCCGTGGATGATCAGCATCACCAGCACGGTAGGGTTCAGGGGAGAGATTAATATGGTGCAGCAACCCATGGGACTGAGATGATAATTGTAAATCCAAGTGGCAAAAAACCATACAAATTGTGGCAAATAACCGATTCATCTTAACATCAATATGTATGTATGTAATGTAATGTACTGTAATGTACTGTAATGTAATGTAATGTACTGTAATGTAATGTAATGTAATGTAATGCAATGTAATGTATGTATGTATATTTACCTAGTCTTGAATTTGGATGCGCAAAAATGGTTGCACACACACATACATCTATCTATCTATATATATATATATATATTATATATTATATATTATATATTATATATTATATATTATATATTATATATGATAAATTATATATATCCTATATTATATAATATATATTATATATTATATATATTAAATATTAAATATTATATATTAAATATTATATTTTATATATTAAATATTATATATTATATATTAACTATTATATATTTTATATATTATATCTTATATATTATATCTTATATATTATATATTAAATATGATATATATTTTGTATATTATATATTAAATATTATATATACGCAGAGGGATGAAAGGTCATGTGGGAAAAACAATAATAAACAACCCATTTGGTAAAAAAAAAAAATATACCAGCTATTTATGGTGAAACTGGGGATGGTTTATTATTGTTATACCTACATTACACACATATACACACACTACACATTTGCAAATAATATCAGAAATGATGTATCTATATCTAAATATACATAGATACATATGTTACATATGTGTTATAATATGTTATAATTACCGGATTACCGGGCTTTCCTTGACATCAACCCACCTTTCTAGTGCGCTCAAGCGACACAGTCACCCGTGTGGACGGAAAGGCCAGAAAGCTCTTCCATGGGCCAATCAAATGCCTTCCTCCTGTCAGCCAAAAATCAGAAACCCACAGAAGACCACCAACAACAACAGATTTTGCGTCGTCTTGGTGTCATTTGGTATTATTTGGTATCCATGACATTCCATATGTGAACCGTTGCATCTGCTCTCAAAAACTTCCACACACTGCAAATAATGGCACGTCACGTGCGCCACTCCGCGTGCGTTGTCTGTGGTAGTCCCGGTCGGTCACTTGGGGCACACACTTGGTCCAACCCATATCCATCCATCATTTCCTTACAGCAAGCAATTTTGGATGGTCAGATTCCATTGTTGCTTTTAATGCTTGATACCCTCAGAACCCATTTCCACACCTAACATGTGCAGCTGAACCAAATTTCCAACCTTCCATACTCCGCTTTTCTTCGTTTTTAGCGGGTTGGTGCACATATGTAAATATACATTATACATGTGTGTCTACAGAATTTATCTGCATTCAAACTTGTCTATACACACACACACACATATATATATATAAATATTAATATATACAGAACCCGTTTGCTTATATAACTATTCATCCAAGGTTTCCCTAGTCACCTTCGCTGCAGGACATCTGCAACCCGTCCTTCGTAGACCGCATCCGAATTCACCTGCTTGGTGATCAAGTTCACCGTTAAGCCGTACTGCAATGGTGTCAGGGTACCTGAAGCGAAAGGTATTTTGGCAGAGCCCGGGGTGATGATTGATTGACGACTAATTTATATGGTTTGAAAATGGTTTGAAACTTTAACTGACTCAATTGACACATCCTTTTTTTCTCGCTGAAAACTGAAATTGCCATATACAAAGGCCTTTGTTGAGACAATTCCTTTGAAGCACCTAAACCACTGCCCACAACTGATCCCCAAAGAAAATACTTCTGAAAAAGATCAAGAATAAACTTCAATTGAATTTGATATTAGAAAAGAATTCATATCACTGAAGCCCTTGAAAACAGCCCACAACTATCATGTTGTTGGGAAACTCTTACTAATCTTAGTTGCTCCAACTAGTTCCCCATGATTTATTGAATTTTGGATGCCCATAGCTCGCTTTCTTCACGGCTCCCCCCATTCACCACTAGACGGGTATGGGTCAAAATTGCTGTAGGTACCTCAATGATTAGATGGTTGATACTAAAACTAGAATAGCACCTGTGGTCCCTTACCCTCTGGTAATCAAACATGGCAACTGGAAAAACATGATTCGGAAACTGGGGTGAGCGCTGATTCGGAAACTGTGATTCGGAAACTGGACAAATATGATTCGGAAACTGGACAAACATGATTTGGAAACTGGAAAAACATGATTCGGAAACTGGACAAACATGATTCGGAAACTAGGATGAGCGCTGATTCGGAAACTGGAAAAACATGATTCGGAAACTCGACAAACATGATTCGGAAACTGGGATGTGAGCGCGGATTCGGAAACTGGACAAACATGATTCGGAAACTGGAAAACATGATTCGGAAACTGGAAAAACATGATTCGGAAACTAGGATGAGCGCGGATTCGGAAACTGGACAAACATGAATCGGAAACTGCAAAAACATGATTTGGAAACTGGGATGAGCACTGATTCGAAAAACTGTGATTCAAAGCTGGGCACAGATGATTCGGAAAATAGGATAGCGTGGTATCTGGACAAACTTGATTCGGACGTCCGACAAACTGGAAGAAACTTCCATGAGGAAAAATGTTCTATGGAAAGAAGCAAATTTCAAATCTCATCCAATCACGCTCATGCAAGCCTTCAGCGCCATTTTTTCCTCATGTCACAGAATCAGAAATCCTAGGTGGCCTCTCTAGACCAGCGCCGCAAAAAGCGACGGGCAAGCGAGGAAATCAACCGCATATGGTGTTTTTTTTTGGGCGTGGACCATCTGGAGCACCCCATGCTCTGCGGCCTCAGCTTTGCTGATGCCAAGTGATTCCACCAACAGCAAGCCGGCCAACCACGTGTGGAAATGGTCGCTCTCANATCTGGAGCACCCCATGCTCTGCGGCCTCAGCTTTGCTGATGCCAAGTGATTCCACCAACAGCAAGCCGGCCAACCACGTGTGGAAATGGTCGCTCTCAAGCTTCTTCACCATGCGCTCCATTTTCCTGGCTCTTTCAGGTCCTGTGAGCCCTTCTTCTGTCTTATCCTCCGACAAGCCNGTGGAAATGGTCGCTCTCAAGCTTCTTCACCATGCGCTCCATTTTCCTGGCTCTTTCAGGTCCTGTGAGCCCTTCTTCTGTCTTATCCTCCGACAAGCCGTGTCGGAACAAACGCCATGTCTCATTTGTGGCGTCATCAGCCTTTCGTTTCCGATTCTCTGCTCGGGCCTTCGCTTTCGCGATGATGTCATTCATCGTAGACCATGCTGAGCGTTTGGGGACAGATATCGGGCGGCCTCGCTTGGTTCTTGCATAGTTGTCTGCAGAGCCTGAGGTTGGCAGGAGCTGCTTTCTCTGTGAAGACACTGGTTTCCACTAGGGATACCTTCTTGTCGCCACAGAGGCCTGAACCCCCCCCCACCCACCCAACAATCACAACCGAACAGTCACCAACGAAACCTTTACAATCTACTATTGAATGTAGAGCTTGGGGGGGCGGTTTAAAAAATGACTTGGGATCGTGACAAGATAGCTTCCAAAGAGAAGGCTGTGACATCGAAGACTACTATTGAACGTAGAGCTTTGGGGGGGGGGGCGGTTTAAAAAATGACTTGGAATCGTGACAAGATAGCTTCCAAAGGAAAGGCTGTGACATCGAGGACTACTATTGAACGTAGAGCTTGGGGGGGGGAGGTTTAAAAAATGACTTAGAATCGTGACAAGAAGGCATACTCTTGCATGTAGGGTTTTTTTGGGGGGGAGATTTAAAAAATGTTGGAATCGTGACAAGAAGTCTTGGAGAGGAGAGACTGTGAAGTTGAGAATACTCTTGCATGTAAGGGTTTTGGGGGGGAAGGTTTAAGAAATGACTTGGAATCGTGACAAGAAGTCTTGGAGAGGAGAGACTGTGAAGTTGAGGCATACTCTTGCATGTAAGGGTTTTGGGGGGGGGAGGTTTAAAAAATGACTTGGAATCGTGACAAGAAGTCTTGGAGAGGGGAGACTGTGAAGTTGAGGCATACTCTTGCATGTAGGGTTTTTTGGGGGGGAGATTTAAAAAATGACTTGGAATCGTGACAAGAAGTCTTGGAGAGGGGAGACTGTGAAGTTGAGGCATACTCTTGCATGTAAGGGTTTTTGGGGGGGAGGTTTAAAAAATGACTTGGAATCGTGACAAGAAGTCTTGGAGAGGGGAGACTGTGCAGTTCAGAATAATCTTGCATGTAAAGGTTTGGGGGGGAGATTTTGAAAATGACTTGGAATCTTCCAGAAGAAGACTTGGAGAGAGGAGGCGGTGAAGTTGAAACGTGGTTTCTGAAATTTGAAATTGAAGTTTCTGAATCGGGCCAGCCAAGTTTCTGAATCGTGAATGTCTAGTTTCTGAATCGGCCCACCCGAGTTTCTGAATCGTGAATTTGTAGTTTCTGAGACGTAGTTTCTGAATCGTGAATTTCTAGTTTCTGAATCGGGCCAGCCGAGTTTCTGAATCGGGAATTTGTAGTTTCTGAGACGTAGTTTCTGAATCTTGAACTTCCTAGTTTCTGAATCGTGGCAGCCAAGTTTCTGAATCGTGAATTTGTAGTTTCTGAGACGTAGTTTCTGAATCTTGAACTTCTAGTTTCTGAATCGTGGCAGCCAAGTTTCTGAATCGTGAATTTGTAGTTTCTGAGACGTAGTTTCTGAATCGTGAATATCTAGTTTCTGAATCGGGCCAGCCGAGTTTCTGAATCGGGAATTTGTAGTTTCTGAGACGTAGTTTCTGAATCTTGAATGTCTAGTTTCTGAATCATATATATATATATATATTGTTTCTGAGACGTAGTTTCTGAGACGCAGTTTCTGAATCCCTAGTAGTTTCTGAGACGGTATTTGTTCCCATTTATAGGGGATTTCCAATTGCCACGTTTGATTACCGGAGGGTAGGTCCTAATCTTTGACCCATACTGCTAGATAGACAACCCCACCATTCATTGCAGCACCTACCGACAGCAGCAGAAAGAAGAAGCAGCAGCAGCTACCGCCCAGCGCGGCCAAGCGCTTCTGCTGTCTGCCCCGACCTGTCGGGGTGAAAAATGGCCTGGTGCACCAAAGCATTGGCATGGGATAACCTAGGGTTCTCCAATGGGATAGCTAAATCTAATCAGATAACTTTAACATTGAATAATAATAACTTACATCTAATATCATCGAATCACATTGACCATGAATGTGAATGATACTAGATGAACAAATGACATCTAAGAACTGAACGATAAATATTTAACATCGGACAAATCAAATCAATGAAGACTTACATTGTGAATTATAAAATGTGCTATATTCTTTGCATGTGCAAACTGCGTTTTCAATTATCCATGATATGCTTGCATGTGGCCCGCGAATATCTTATCCAGGTCGCCAGCCATCGCCAGGTCTTTTTCGCGCACTTTTCAGGCACTTCTGCCAGAATCAGCTGTCTGGGCTTTCTCAGCCTGGGAAAAAATCGCTTTGAAACATGCAATTTGCATCTCATTGTCCTAGAAAAAATCGGAGACTTGGCCGTGGCCAGTGTAGTGTAGCAAGTCATATCCTGCCGGCCATGGCAGGAGATGCCCGCTCTGTTCTAATAAGTTACGCAGGTGCCCATGGCAACACACCATGATCTACAGGTGAAGTAGGCTCATCAATTGAAAAGACACTCTGCGCAGCTATACTTCAAATACAATCTCAAAGTCGGTGGCATTTATAAGTTGATCTCTTTATGATATTTGGAATGCTTTCGCATTTGTGCTTTAATTTCAAGCATCCAGTTTTTTGCAATTTCCATTTGCCACCATATTTTCGAATATCCCAACTGGTTGCGGTCCCAGTTCCACCACGTTTTTAACACGTGGGTCGTCTATCTCGCGGCTTGGCTCTCAGGATGCAGTGGGCCGCCCACGGCATAGGCACCGGATGGCACATCGGGGTGGGGCCTTGGTATTCAAACCATTTTTCTCACAAGAGATCCACTTTTTCATCAGCTAAATCCAATAGAATCTTCATGTATGGATTCTGGGTAAAGGATAAATAAATATATATATATATATAGATATGCAATAATAATAATAAAATCATAACAATTCACTAATCTGAATTAAGGCCATTTGGAGATGCTTTCCCTTATGAACCATCATCCCAGCGACGTCGCCATGAGGATGTTATAATCTAAGTTGGTTGAAATCACTATATCCAGTGCTGGGTTTATGGTGATGAATTGTAGCTGGAGTTGGAGGGATGAACATAAGCTGACAGAAATCACGCCATACCCAGAAAGGGCGCACCACTTTGTAGCTAGCTATCTGCTCACGTTTTGTTCTTTTTTGGAGCTCCACAGCATAACATGTAGCCATGTCAAAGTTCTTCTGGGTCCACATTTCTTGCGCGGTGATTCCATGTTGGCCAACTTCCTGCTTGTCTCAATCACCAAGCGTGCCACCTGAATCAAATTCTTGGGTGCTCTATTTCTACTACACAAATCACCATCTGGGGGTTTCCTAAAATGGTGGGACTCCCAAATCATCCATTTATAGATTCTATGGATTTCCATTATAAACCATTCTTTTTGGGATACCTCCATTTTAGGAAACCTCCATCTATATTTCCAGGTGCTGGCAGTCAGCCAGCCCTTAAGTGCTAGTTTGGGGCCTGGTGCTTTGGTGCGGCTTCGACACCCCCGATGCGATAAGAATCCCAGGAATCCAAGGTATGCGGCCCCGTTTGGCACCAGGGAATGATTCGTTGATGCAGCCGGTTTTTTGTGATGATATTTACCCTGTGGTTAGTATTGAACATAGCCATGGAAAATGGCCCAATTATAGATGATTTCTAGTGATTTACCCAGTAAAGATGGTCTGGTGGTTTTCCATGGCTATGTTAAATAACCAGAGGGTAGATTCTAACACACAAATAATAGATTTTGAACAAGACAATATTTCATCGATTATCATATACAATCCCCACACACACACACACACGCACAAACACACACACACACACATATATATATATATACATATATATATATATGGATATAGATACATGCATATCATTGATATCTACAAATAAAATCAAATAAATATGTATGGGTATAGTCCATTCAAGAGTCTTTTTAACAGTGCTTTACAATAGTGGCTATCGGCTCTACTGTAATTGAAGCAAGAGTTCTTTTCAGTGTTTTAAAGAAGTTATGCACGTTTGATTCACAGAAGTTATGCACGTTTCATGGAAGCTATGCACGTTTCCTAGAAATTCTGCACGTTTCACAAGCCACCTAATACCGTTGTTGTTCAACTGCGTCCCAAGAAGATGTCCCACATTGAAACTCTTAAACGTACTATACCGATATACTATATATATACACGTATGAAAAGGAATATATCATGTATTTACATAATCCGCACACTATTCAATATATTTTTTTTCACTATGTCCTATTATTCTTCCATCGTCCATACCTGCCCACTTGCAGCTCAAGCGGCTGAGCGGAGTACTGGATGAACTCGGGTCCCGCCAACTTGCTGCCATCGTTCGTCAGCACGGCCACGGATGCCATGTTGCCCGCCTTGTCCACCTCGGCTGATTTATGATGATTTATGATGATTAATGTTAATGATGATGAATACTGATGCTGATGCTGATGCTGCTGCTGATGATGATGACGATGAAGATGATGATGAATGATGCTAATTAATGATGAATACTGATTAATGATTAATGCATATTAATGATGATTAAGAAAACATAATTATAGAATTTGTATTCAAAACTAATGTTAAGCAAGGATGAATGTTGACCCACAGTTTGCTAGGGGGAACAATGCTTTTGGTATCTTATCACCATTTTCAGGGTAACCCCTCGAATTAGCCAAGAGAAATGTTAATCCCGGGTTGACACTAGTGATCAGCGCACCCCAGGTAATCAATAACTACGCCTGGCTAGGAAGTCCCAGAAGGGGGTTATCCTGTTTACAACTGGAATGCGAGCAGGGAAATTTACCAGCTTACAAGTGGGCTGCATATGTGAGCAGCATATAACCCCCTCCGGTCAGGAATATTCTTTGGTGCTATCCTAATAGTGCTGCCAGAATATCCATGACCATCCTGACCTATACATGATGGGGGCTGGAACAGCACAGGGTGCCATGCGTCTTGTAGTTCATGGTGAATGATAGTAATATCACAATGGTGACAATCAACCATTGAAGCATCAGGCCGATTGGCAAGTACGGAGGTGGGATGGTGAGGAGGAAAACTAAGGAGAACTGGGTGATATGCCTGGGGGGACACATGAAAAAACCTGGACCAGGCACGCAGTTGCACGCAGTTGGCAACTAACTTGCATCTCCATACTAGATAGGGGAGGCCTATCATGGGCAAAAAGGTTGAATTACCAATGACATTCATGTTGATGGAGAACTCCATAGCATCAAGTGTGGTCGAAAACCGTGCAAACTCACGGAATAAAGATACAGGTTGGTGATTTTAACCCATCTGAACAAGTATTGACGTAGTTCAATTGGGATTAGAATCGAAGGCCCAAACCTAGGTCTTAAATACACCAATGAACCAACCAGCATGCATACGTACATACACACAGATATAAATACAACTATACACACGCACACACACACATATGCAGAATATTTATGGGCTACCTGGCGAGGGTAAGTGAGCTGAATTCATCTCCCTCGAGTTCTGTTTCGGTCTGTTTCCAAGCGACGTAGTTGGGGGCGGAGAAGACCGTGATCAAGGGATACTGACCTCAGTCATTCCGAGGTGCACCCGACAGAAACTCTCTGGTAATGACTAACAGTCAGCTATTGAAAATGGCCATAGAAATAGTGGATTTTTCAAGTAAACATGGTGATTTTTCCATAGATTTTTTGTATGTTTACCAGAGGGTAAACAATACAACAAGCTCATGTTTCAAGATGTTTCAAGCCTAAACTGAAGTGATGTCCTTTCTTCATCTTTCTTCTATTTTATGGGGCCCAAGCCAGTCACATCCCTCTGCCCAGCAGTTGCCCTAGGTGGATTCAGCCTTGCGTCAGCTTGCAATGTGGGTAGCCAGAATGACTCTCGTGCACTTCTTCACATTCCAGCATCCCATATTCGGCCCCAAGCCTAGGACTTATATGGACTTATATCAATAGAATGACTTAAATCATCTTAAATCTGTTCAATTCGATTTCAAGTATAAAGATTCGAAGCCAACGATTTTTCAGATCCTTGAGATTTTCACCAAGCAGTTTCCACTCCAAAAAGGTTTCCCCCACAGATTCATCAGACTTTCACCCCAGCAAGGGCCGCAACCAGGGCACCCTCGTGGTCGTAGCGGTAGCCCTGGGCCTTCACTTCGTGGGAACGCAAGGTCATCCTGCGGGTTTCGATGGGTCAACACGACATGGCGTCAATGGAACTCATGGGATGTTTCATGGGAGTTACTTTGATTTCATATGATTTCACATGATTTCATGTGATTTCATATGATCTCATGGGATTTGATAGGATTTAATGGGATTTGATAGGATTTGATGGGACAATTCCCCTCTTTCAATAGACTTGACAGGGAATGACTTTAATTTATAATGGGATCTGATGGGGTTATAAACCACTAACTACTTGGTGGCTCATTCCAGTGAGCAAGTGAGTTATAACTCCAGTTTGAAGTAAGTAGGGTAAGTTGGGTTAGTCAGTCCAGTTATAGCTGGGCTTAGGATCCACTTCCTAATTGGGATGAACGATGGATGAACGACCAAGTAGCAATTGCAATTTATTTGTAGATGCTTGTTGCTCCAAAAATGCCAAAACCAATACATTTTTTCGTAGCAAAAAGAACGGATCATTTTACCGCGCACCCTCTGGTGAACTAACATGGCTATGGAAAAGCAGCATGGTTTAATAGGTGTATCAACTGTATATAAATGGCAATTTTCAATCACTTCGTTGAAATACCAGAGGGTAAAAGGTGATTCTGATTACCAGCGGAGATTTCTTAGAAAATATCTCACTCCAAGCCAAAACCCCCAGTTTTCCAATCCATGGCTTTCGCGATCCGCGCTCCGCTCTCCGCTCCTCAAGCCGTTGTACTCCATGAAGTTCTTGGAAACATCAGGGCCGAACCTCGGCCCATGGTTTTCCAATGCTTTGCTGGGAGGAAAGTGACCTTACCCTCTGGTATTGCCTAACATAGCGAACTGGAAAATCACCATTTTTCATGGGAAAACCAACTATAAATGACAATTTTTTCATAGCTATGTTAAATTACCAGAGGGTAACCCTGATGGGCCCTTGAGTAACACAAACATGTTGATGGATTTGGAGGGCACCTGCTCCATACACCTCTGGAAAACAGCATGGAATGCCCAAAACTAGCAAGGTTCAATGTAAAATGATCTGAACCAAATTGCAGCCTTCCTTCTTCTCGAAACTCCCACCTATTGGAAATTCCACCATTTCCATTTGCAGATTATAGCTAATTTTCCCATAGTTTTTTTTCCACGGGGCATCCGGGCATCCCTAAAGTTTGCTGGCTCATCATCATGGGAACCATCTCCAAAATAGCAACCTCAGGGGGAATCTACCCCATTTCAGACACAACCACATTTTCCCAAGTGCAATCATATACCACAAAATATCCCAATGATATCACATTTTCACGTTTTGAAATCTTCATTCCCGCCAAACATGCCAGGCAGCAGGTAGATGCCTGAAGACATGCGTCCGGAAGGTCCATAGCCATCCTTGCCTCGGCTATGGGAAGATCGCCACTTTGCAACAGATCCCAAGCCATCGCAGGCACCAGCTTTGTTTTCCTCATAAGTCATGTCATAAGTTTCTCACGACAGACTTGGATAGATCAGCTATACCTCAATTAGGTCCCTGAAAACATCATCCAGAGATATCCAGAGACCCCTGAGCCCCTTAACTCCGCGCCATTGTAGCGGCCAAGGAACCCTTGGGGTCAGACCACAGCAAGTCCACCATGAGAGGATTCTCATCGGGATTCGGCTCCATGAAGCGGTTGGAGTTCTCGATCTCCTGTGCTTTTTTGGTCCATGCTGACTAACATAGCCATGGAAAATCCTCTATAAATGGAGGTTTTAATGTGAAAATCATCCAAAAGTAGCTATTTTCCATGGCTATGTTAAATAACCACAAAGCATATTGAAAAACAACTTTGGCTATAGCAGTTCGCACAGTTTCATAGGCCATTCCTGGGAAAACTGGACGATTCTTCAATTTTGGAAGTCCGAAGGTGATAGGTGACACTGTACAACAGGTGCCCATAGTTAGGAGTTGGCTAATAGATGTGTATCTGCATAAGATTTTATAAGCCATATTCCATGTCAAATGGGATGTTTTATACGGATGTTACATGATGTTACACTGACATACACTGACCATTCTTGGGATGTACCCAAGTGCAGCACCAGCACAGGTTGGGACAATTCACCCTGAAGGTCAGTAATGATGCTCCAGACTGAATCCAGGGGTATACTGAGTCATGAGTGTTGTAGATGGGATAAGGCTCAGGTAAAAGCATCCCATTTCAATTCAAAATGATGCAGCAATATCTGAATCGATCTGGATCAAGGTGAAAGATCACTTCTAACCTGTCTGTCTCTCATTGTCTCTCAGTCCGCCAGTCCCTTGATCTCCCTGACATTGACGAGACTTTGGTATGAGTGTGGTCAAGTTGTGGGATCGCAATAGCTACACAGGAAACAAATAAGATCAGATCTTATGGTATCAGTGAATCATGTCCAAGCCCGAAGGCCAATCAGTGCCATCAACAAAGAAACATCTTTTGTTTGCTCGGTGATGTCCTAGACTTCTGGCCGCCAAATAGCTGACAGTCCCAAAAACCACCCGTGGATTGCGAAAACTCCCTCACAAGATGAATCTACGCCAACACATGGGATTCAGAATGCTAGAATCACCAAACAAAGAGCTGTTCGTACACTTGGATTGTGCACACTAAAAAAAGAAATAATAACCATCCCTGCATGGATTTTGGGTTCTCTGGGATTGCTAGGGCCATTTTCTTCTCAACAATTTCCCGGTCCAGCGGCCTGACCCCACATCAGTCATTGAAAACCCCAGGTCTAGATACCCCGTTTGCCAGCTTCAAAAGTGTGTCTGCGCTTTTTTATAAACATCATTCATAAACAAAACTCGATCTGTCATGGATTCCGGGTCCATGTGAACTACCCCAAACCTAGGATTTAAAGCTCTACTTAGTACCCTCTGGTAAACTAACATAGCTATGGAATATCATGTTAGTTTACCAGATGGTACTATTCATTTTCAGTATCCCTCCAGAGATTTTTGGAGATTTTCCCACTTCCATGGGTCCAGTATGACAGAGACCCCGATCGGCACATCACATCCACAGCGCTCAGTTCGCCAAGGCTCAGTGAGGCTGATCTGGATCTGACGTCCATCGAAGCTGATCCTGGGCCCGATACAGCCCCAGTGACAGTGGATGGGATACATCTATATTTATTCAGGATATGTATAGTGGGAACATCATGGGATATATAACCAAAAATAAGCATTACCCTCCGGAAATCAAACGTGGCTAGCTGGAAAGTTATAAAAATCCCCGAACTAAATGGAGGTTTCAAGCTGGGAGAATCATCGAACCAAATGGATCCAAATGGTGGATTTTCCATTGCCATGTTTGATTGCCAGAGGGTAAACATATCTGGGTAACTGGGATGTATGGCCACCGGTATGGGACTTGGGCTGAATTTTTGTTATTTTCTAATAAGAGATAATAAGAGCGGAACCGCACACCCAAGAGGAAATTATCCGAAATTATGCGGTGAATAGCATCGAACTACATCCTGTTCGGAGCCTTTCAGATCTTTTCAGCATCTGTTTGGGGGTTGCTATAAACATGTCAGTCAATGGGGAAAATTCCACCTTAATCGCATCTTTCTGGATGCAAAATTGGAACCTGCAAACTATATGTGGGAAATGTTGGGAAACCACTGTCCAGATGATGCGGGTGCTGTCCAAATTAAAAAGGATGAAATCTAGTAAAAACAAAGTAAGGACTTAATAGAAAGAAACAAGATATGACCGCAGAAATGGGACACAGCTGACAATGATGCTGACAGAAATCAGGAAATGTGTGATGTACTCAACCAAAACCAGCATCAAACCAGCAGCATCAGGGTTGCTACCAACACTGGCCACCAATAAGCACTCACCACCCAACCTAGCAGACCTATCGGTTGAACAACTTATGCTTTCGGAGGTAGGCTTCTGTTAGTTTGTGGGTTTCACGCTTCTGGAAAATAATTTGTGAAAATCATGTTGAATGGTTTTGTCCCAGGCTAACCATCATTATTGGCTAGCTTGTGGTGAGATTGCTGTGATCCAAACACTTCATTCTCGCCTTCTGGTAATCATTGCCGTGGGAAATCACCCATCTACAAATCTTTCACCTTTCGAATATGCGAATTTTCCAGCCTAGATCTACTAGTTGTATAACTACCGCCATTTTTGCTTCAGAAATGGCCAGAATTTGTGAGATCTCCATGTTTGTGGCTGTCCCCTTGGATCACTCCGCACCGGATCCCGTCAAAGGATCTGGTTGTCCATGCCCTTCCACCACACCTCGGCCGGTCTGAGCTTCTGCTGATCCCACTATGTGTATCAACTGTCACATCCCCAATTTGCTGTAAACAATTACCCTCTGGTTATTTATATAACATAGCCACGGAAAATGGCTAATTTTGGATGGTTTTCCCAGCTAGAAACCTCCATTTAGTTCGGGGATTTTCCATGGCTATGTTAAATAGCCAGATGGGTAACATATGGTAACATGAATAACCTGCGGACTTTCTAAAAGGTTTTTGCTCATTGTAATGATTGTGTGAGGGACGACTAGTACGTATCTGATATCTCTATATCCTCACAGTTGCCTTTCAAATAGATGATCCGGGTAAGTGTCCCTTGAGGAGTTTGGATTGGATACTGACATGAAGGAATGGGGCGAAGGGCGCATAGGAGATATCACATCCAGATCACCCAGGCGGACGGATCCTAACTCTCCAGTTTTGGATGCTGAGTTCGGCCATAAATTTCCATCGAAATACTTCTGAATTAGAGGGATGTCACGGGTTTTTTGGGCTACTTGTTGAGGGTATATCATGGTATATTCACATCATACACGTACCCAGTGTGGAGCTTTTAGGAATCTGCCAGGTCACTCGAGGATCCGGTCCGGGAATGCCCCCGTGCACCACGAAGACCTCGTTGTTGAGCACATGGCACAGTGGCGTGGCGCGGAAGATCTCAGCGAAGAGGTCCGTCATCTTCTTCTCGTACTTCACCTGTCAAAACGGGTTGGGAAACTGCGGGGAAACCCCATGGAAACAGCAAAACTGCTGGGTTTGACCAGTGAACAATGGACATTTAAATACATTTAATATGACATTGGGTGTGCTACGTTATCAAGGAAATTAGAGCCAAAAACAACTGGCCAATAGGTCAAAAATATCAAAAATGGGATTCAGACCAGAATTGGATCAAGAAATGCCTCGAAGCAGTAACAACTCAGTAACTCCCGCCTCCAATTCACCAAAGAAGCCATAGAAGTGGTTTGCCATTTCCTGAGAGCATCTCAGAGAGGTGTAACAACTGTGACATCGAGAAGGATTTTTTTACCTAAAACATGATGACTTTCATCAACAAAAATGAATCAAAATGAAGAGGACAAAGAGATAGGGGTCTAAGGTCTGAGCAACAACTGCGCAATGAGGCTGCAAGGAAGGCCAGCTACCCTCTGGACATTTCACGTGCCAATGTTCAATACCTAGATGATCTAATTCAATGTTTTTCCCCGGCGTTTTCCAAACGCTACGGAAAGCTTGGATTTGAACTTCATGACTTTGAGATTTTGAGGTCATAGTTCAAAAATTCATAGAAACTGATGCAACTTGTTTTTTATGGGGCATCTGACTGGTAATACCGGCGCGACTGGAAACCTGCACCACTCACAAATGGGAAGTGTTGAAATGGATCGTATTGTAATCTACCATAGTTATAACACCCGAAATGCTTATTTTTCACCTTAATTAACATAATCAACCCCTAAACCAGATTCATAAATTACATTATCATTTCTTACCCTCGGGTAAACTAACATAGCTATTGAAAATGGCCATATAAATAGTGGATTTTCCCATTAATAGCATGGTGATTTTCCATAGTGATGTTAGTTCACCAGAGGGTATTAGCCATGAAATGGGGATGATTCCGCGCGCCATCCGCCAGCGCCAAGCTTCGGCTTCGTGGTTGCCACGGTTCATGCCCACCCCGTTGGGTTGCCAAACCTTCAGCGCCAGGATGGTGAACATCACCTGGCGCCGGATGGTAGGTGAATGGTTGGTTGATGGATGGTTATATAACTGGTAAACATACACAAAACTATGGAAAATCACCATGTTTCATGGGAAAATCCACTATTTCTATGGCCATTTTCAATAGCTGACTGTTAGTTTACCATAGGGTATATAATTGGGAAAGTTTCATGAATTTCCAGGTTGTCATGGGATGCAGGAGATATTATGGGAATGTCACCAGCGAAAATGACGCAACAGAGATTGGGATGAACTTACGGGTATGGAATTATTTGAATACAGAAGGGTGTGAAATGGTGTGAACAAAGCTTCGCACAGGGCTAACCTTCAAACTGCAAACATAAAGTAATCATTTTTTCCGCTGGCCGGTACATACTGCCACAAATTAAATGCCATAATTTTACTATATCAAACTATATGCCCTGAACCAAGGTACTTGGAGGCTCCTCTCACTTAGAAAGGAATTGATATCCTGGGATAAGTAGGGTTGATTCAAAAATTTCACTGGGGTGAACTAACCTACTTCCTATTCGTTTGATGGCTTGAACAATCCTATGATCATGAAAGCACCATCTTTTCCGCCTCCACACTCCAGGGGCCACGATCCACAAAATCTCCGTTGAAGAGGAACTGGTTGTCAGGTGAAGGCAGGCCTGACCAGCCATGGGATCCAGCCATGGGAAACTCAGGTCTGGAAGCTTCAAAGATCTGGGCTTTTGAAGGATGATTTTTTAGAAAGCTGAATTGGTGTTGCAAAATGAATGAACGTGATTTAGATGATTTCAGGTACTTGAATATGTCCATGTTCGAGTTTCCTATAATCATATTAGTTTTGTGGTTCCCTCCCGAGATGTTTAATCATATGACACTTACTACGCTACATCTTCACAAATGATCGCCCTTTTAAGACTGATACTCTTTCTTACCAAGCCAAGACTTGGACTTGCAGAAGGCGTCCCTAAACAAATAATCATATCCCGATTGCCGATTGCCTATTATGTAGATTTCCAAGATGATGGATTTACCATGTGGGGATAAGTAACACGCCCCAACAACTTCAACATCCAAAACAGCGAAGGCACCTGCCAAGCTCAACATGTGGTCGAAGTCAAAGAGCTGTCCATGGAGATCTCCCACCACTGTGACCTTCTTGCCTGGCCATAGCGCGAGACAAAGGTGGAATTTCCACCATTCAGCCATTGCCCACTGGCAACTAGCGAGCACCTACCTTTTTTGAGAAAATCTTCCGACATCTGCCGCCCCCAGCCGGGGCCCACTGGGGCCTACGGGCACGTTGATGCGTCCCAAGGTCTTCTCCTTGACCAGGATGTCGAAGGCATCGATAGCCAACTTGTAGGCGTCCTTCATGGGCAGCAGCTGGCCGTTCCTCGGGGTTGAGCTGAAGGGTGAATCAATGGGGATGTAGAAAACTGATGGCAATTACTTGGATGTGCCGGACACAAATAGTATATAAGTGGAACATTACCTGTATACTGTCTACTGTATAAATGTATATTTATCGCATTGGGTTAGTAACAATGGTTATACTCATAGTTTTGATTAGTTTTGCATATAGCATTATATAGTATTATGTAGCTATATGTAGCTATATACTGTTATGAAAGTGTACCTGGAGAAACATGGCTTAATCCAGGATTTAGGGCCCCCAAAAGCTTCAACAAGATCCAAGCAGAACTGCCCAACGCAACCTGGAAATGAGGAAGCACTCATGACCGTCTGTGGCAGCAATCAAGGCATCCAAGATATTCCCATCCTACCCCGGTTCTGTTGCTTGTCATATTCACGTGATGGTCACCTCTTAGGTGCCCAACCAGACTGTTCACCTTCCGTGGGATACGGATTTTATTCTTACACCGGCAGAACTACTTTTAAAAAATCAGCCAACCAGTCACGAAGGCATAGGGCAAACATCTCCTCTGTTTCACTTGATAAATGTAAACCAAAACATGCAAATACCCAACCATTCACCAATGCTTGACACTGTTCACCCAATTATACTGGCTATTTCCCCACTCAGGAGTAAATAAATCCTCATTTCATGATACTAGAATACTGAACTGTCCGCATCTGTGTTGCTTAATCCCTAAGTTCGTTGGCTTCATTGATTAATATCCCATATTCCATGATCGGAAGACTATCTATACATGGAAAGACTCAATTTTAACTCTGGTAGTTTAGCACTTGGTCATGGAACGTGGCCAGGTAGATCATGGGTCAATTATCTACAAATGGATAATTTGGCATGACATGGCATGGCTATCTTAATGTATCAAGGGGTAGCTTGATTGGGTTTGTCCAAATGAATTACACCCGGTAGTTCACAAAAAGATTACTGTAACCATTAAAGTGTCAAACATGTGGGTTCCCCCTTTTCTAGACAAAGCCAATTAGGTGGAGTATGGTGGAACCTGTTTGTTCCACGAAAAAAAGATAGAAACTAGCCTAGTTCCATAGCATAGTAACCAAAAGATGAATACAAAGTAACATCCCACTAACATATTGACAAATCACTATTTTCTTCCGTACTAAAAATTTGATGATGAAATGCTTTTCTATGCTTTTGGGGATGAGCATACGTTCATCTTCCCGCAGTCCCGTCGTTTCGCTCGTGTAAGCGTCTTGAAGCTCGCCAGCATCTGTTTGATGGAGGCTTCGTTCAGCGAGCCGGCTCCCATGTAGCGAGGTCCTCGCAACCGGGGATCTAAGGCTTGTTACCCTATGAAAGAAGTGTTAAGGTAGAGAATCTAATCCATAACAGTGATGATGACATTTAGTTTTTTTTTAAAGCTGCTTAACCATTATAAAATCGACAAGATGGATTTCCCGCATTTTTAATCATGTTTGCCCTACACCAAGACTGTGAAACCAGGAAAGATCGTGACAACAGAAAATTCTATGGATTAACCTTGGTTACTGTAGTTACTGGCAGTTGAATCGCTACTATCGTGGACCAACCAGCCAAGAAGGGGTTTCCTCCAGCCTACCCCCACGAGACGGTCCGTTGTGGCCCGTAGGCTCTGGCATGGAATTCACTGAGGCCCGAAGGCTCTCCACGATTTGGCTCTGGTAATTCGCCGGCGCCACGGGGATCTTGTACCTGATATGCTGGACAGCCAGGATGCTGCTGGCATCCATAAAACATGATGGGGGCAAGGGGGATGAAGGGGAGGGGGGAGATGAGATGGGTTTAGTAGTGTATAGATGGGCAAGAGAAATACATTGTCTTCGAAAAATGAGATGGCCGCATCAATGCCAATGTGCATCTCAGTTGGTGGATGTGATGAACAGTCTTTGTTCCATTCTGCACATGCAACTTGGGAAAAAAACAGTTCTATATGTCTATATGAGTTATTGACCACTTGGTAACTCCGATGCACATCGCATTGTGACAATCCCTGTCCGGGATTTGGGCTCAAAACAGCGTAACACCACTGTGTTGGCCGATTGGAATCATTTTTCCTGGGTCTTAACCACCCTTTCTGTTCCTTCCACGTGGCTAGCTTGCAGGGTTCCCACCAGTAACCCACTATATCCCCTTATATCCCCTTATATGCCCCTACCCATCATTTCTCTTTCTTCCAAGTGACTCCTTAATCCCGTATTGTTGGTAGTTATCACCTGGTTCTATATATTTTTCCTGGTTTTCACCAACATTTTAACCACCATTGTCCCACTATTGTCCCACTTGCATCTTCCATTTTCCTTCGTTTTGCTCACAATTTCTGTTCCTTCGGGCCTCCTTAATCCCAGAATCTCGGTTTCGAACCCCTATGTTCCTGGCATTTACCCTCTTGTAAACCAACACAACTATGGAAAATCACAATTTTTATTGGGAAAATCAACTATAAATGGCCATTTTCAATAGCTATGTTAGTTTACTGGAGGGTAACATGTTTTACCCACCGTTTCTGTTCCTTCCAAGTGGCTCCTTAATCGTGGCATCCCTTGGCAAATCCTTGAAGCGGTCGTCGCTGCGGTCGATCCCAGGGCTCACCTCTCCCATGTCGCTGCCGGGGACGGCGGCCGTGGGCTGCGCGTCGTTCAGCACTGCGTACTCCACGGTCACCTTACCGATGGACCAACGTCTTCAAGGGATTTTAGCCAAAAAAATGTGGGAAAAATACAGGAAAACATGGGATTTGTTTGGAAACTATGTTTTTTTCTCCGAAAGTTGGTGTTTAATGGGATTCAAACCAGCAAGAACTGGTGATTTATTGGGAAATATTAGGAACATCTATGGGATCTTAGTCCGAAAATTGGACTTGAGTGGGATTTTAACTATCAAAAAAAAGGGTGATCTTGCAGTATTGGCCAATCTCTTAGATGTCCATTAACTCATTAACTATGTGTCTGATCTATCCATCCATCGTCGCCACGGGACGGGCAGGTCGGCAGGCTCGTTGCCCATACCGCCGCTGCCGCTGGACTGGAAGATGCCGGCGGAGTTGTCCAAGATCTTGTCCTCGGCGAGGGTGGCGAGGGGTGGATGGCTGAGGGATAGTTATGGTGCTTTTTTTCACCATAAAATGGTGGATGAATGTGGAAAAATGATGGTTTAAGGATGGTTTATAATTTATATAGTATGAAAGAATGATGAATTGAACATCACTAAACTGCTCGAAGTGGTAACTTTCATATGAGTGGGATAGTGGATCATCCCACTGAGCAAGTGGTGTCAATAAAAGTAACATCATTATTTCCATGGGACCCACAAGCACCTTAGGATCACCAGTTGATCCTCCAGGCCCGGGCCACCGATCCAAAACTGACCACTGTGGCAAAGCCATCATCCCAGACCCATCCCAATCACCTTCGCCAAGAATTTTTTTGGGGCGATAAATCACGGAACATATCCCATTTTTTGTGGGTAAAACAATGCCATAAACCAGCCATGACTGGGAATGGTATATACCAACTATTTCTAGTGATTTTGGGGGATGGTTTATGACATTGTTTTACCCACATTATATGGAAAATCCTATTAATATGATGGGTTATCTATGGTTAGTTGGTTGAATCCCCAATAGCTGGATGGTTTACCAACATTACAGCGAAACTTGGGGATGGCGCCAGGCATCATCCAATAGGTCCATGATGTCCCAGAAATCCCAGGTGCTCACCTCAGAACACATAGCGAACTCGGCCAAGCAAATTAGCCGATTCCGAATGCCCCGAATGTAAAACCCAACAGGCATTCAAATATATATATATATATTATATACATATATGTCTATAAACCCTTCGAAATCCCCAATCAAAACACGGTGTCTGGGGAGTGTTTTACATATCAACGGAGGGATTTTCCAACCAACGTCCTCCCTCAAAAGACCCAGCGGCATCGAGTCCACCCACGCGCTTAATGGCCATGTACTGACGTGCGCCGCCCACCCAGGCCTGACCCTGGGGATCTCCAGGGTACCTGGCCAGCCAGGGACGGCAACTTTCGTCCATCCAAACCCATCACAAGAAGGTTTGCCGTTACAAATCTTTCATACGTAACACACAGATTTACTTCAATCAGCTGCTTTTGGGTTGACATATAGTCCATCTGGAATCCATTCATAGCCAGCTAGATGAATCAATCAGCTAGTGCTAAACGTGCTAAACTACCCTTCACCAGAGCGTTTCGAGCAATTTGTCTGCAACAGAACGAAGGTATACGAAGGTCCAGTTGGGACGCCGCGCCTGGATTGTTCGCTCATCTTCCAAATCATGGCGCCCTTGCCGCTGGTGCTCGGCGCCTTGCGACATTGCGCAAGGCTCATTCCGTTCAGTTCTCATTTTTTAGGAACCAAGAGTGTCAGAGTTCCAACCTCAGGGATTGTCACCAGTTTCAACAGGCATTTGCTGTTGGTCCATAGTTCTGGGGCCTTGATTGCTTGCTTCTCCACTCTTGTTTGGCGCGTTATCCGCACGACTCATGCCTTGGATTTTCCAATTTGTCCACTAAAAATTTGGTCAATGTCTCCATATTGTGGGTGGATCGCCCCCTTTGGATTGGGTGAGTTTGGTGAGATATACCAACTAATGCTGCTGCTTGCTGGCCCTCGGCGTTTGTTTCTCAGAACCCAGTTTGGAAACCCATTCAAACAACAAGAAAAACGTCGTGAGCCCCCAGTTCCATCACTCCATCATTGTTTACCCTTCACATCCCAATTTCTATGGCAAATCCATGTCAATCCCCTGCCCTCCATGGTTTTTCATGGCTAAAGATCATCATCCCCTTCTCCAAGGACCAGCCAGCCACCAAGGCGCGTAGGCCAAGACCCCAAAGGGTCGCTTCTTGTACTCCACCGTGACGCTGGACACCACAGAGGAGGCGTCTGAGGCGTCGAAGGTCTTGGGCTCGCGCACCTCGCGGTGATCCATGGGAAGGTTCTTGGGAGGTCTTTTTTTGGGGATGGAAACTGGAGGATTTCTAGTGGATTTTTGGGTAGTCTAGGCGATTTCGGGGATATTTGGGGATATTTAGGAATATTTGGGGATATTTGGGGATTATATTTGGGGATATGTGGTGATTAAATTTGGGGAGATGTTCTGGATTTGTATGATTCAGATAGGATCATATAGGATTGTTGATGTGTTCTTCCCCCTGAGGATGAATATTGTGGGATTTCTATACCTTTGTAAATGATTTCTGTACATAGGATTTCTATTGGATTGTTTTTTCCTCCTGGATTTAAATGATTAACATGTGGGATTTGTTTAATTGTTTTTCGAATATTATTTTGCGATGGATTGCTGGGGGGTGCATCCCAAGAATCGCAAGTGCGTAATTTCCATGTGATACACCACTTAGACTGATGGGATATGTGCAGGTGTATTGGAGCTATACGTGGTTTATAAACCACTATCTGGATGGACATGCAGGTACAAGCGCCAACATGCGAATTACACCAGCAGAACATAGGACATTGAAGATTTGATCAAGGACTTGGGATTTAAGCAGCACATATCAGGGCATCGGGAAGTAGAAGCAAAAAAGAACACATTTCATACCGTGACGGTCCACCCTTCCCAGAACCCCTGGTTCAGTATGGGATCTATGAGAATGTTGAGGCATCAGTTTGGGGGATTATCATCAGGAGCAAATGATGAATTTCCCGGCTTTCCAATTGGCTTTCCAAGAAGCAGCCAGTGGGATTAGTCAACTGAAGTCAGGATCCATGGTAAGCAGCTGCAAACAAATCCCACTTACCAGGGATCATCCTGGAACAATGTACATCCGCGCCTTCTCTTGGAGCTGCTGACAACCAATGGTGAGCGAAAACTGGTCACTGGGGCCACTAACTTCTATCACAATGATTTAGTTGCAATGAGGTTGCACAAGTAGATTCAAAGCACCCTGCCAAGTGCAGTCTCCAACGACTAATGATGTGTTTCTTCTTTTCAGACATTTCCTGCCAAATACCATGGTGAATTTCACAGAGTTTGGCCATTGAACTTCTTTTCGCTATCGTTCAGATTGCCCAATGCAGCCACTTGCCACCACCCAAACGTTTGACAACTTTGGACCCACAAAAGCCGCTCCATTCAAGCCCTATTATTCGTAGGGATTGGTGGAGGCTAACAAATTCCGAGCATATCATAATATATTTCCTTGTTTGCTTGGGGGGGGGCGTTTGGGAGCTGCACCCTTAGATGACGATGATGGTTGACTTTCTTCCCTAACGCCAACCCTGGATTAATCAACCCTGGTCTCTGGTTGATTCAATAATTATGGGGTTACCCACCCCCAAAGAAAAAGTCTTCGAAAATCCTACAGGAATTGGTACCCTCCCGTATTCAGTAAACCAATGTAAACCAGGGGCTTATGAACCCTAGGTTAACATTTCTATCCTCTCCACTCAAGAATGACTGACCTACTGTTTCCCTCAGTAAGGACCTAGGTTATCCACTGCCAACCGGATGGTTCCACGATGTTCCACGCCTTGTTTCCTTCACTATCACGCATGGAGGCATGACGTGCCACTCGGGATCTCAACTGCACTGCCGGTGCACTGTGGCTGGCAGGTACGAAGGAGAGGGCCTTGGTGCCATGAAGACTCTTGGCAGGGATGGCTGGATGTGCACTCCAAGAATCATATGTGGCTGCAGTGAAAGGGAATGTGGTGCCATTTTGTGGGTCCTGCCTTGAGTGTTGACCAGCAAAAAAAAGGATTTGATGTGACCAGGCAAACAAATCGATAGAATGTTGCTGCGCATCTGGATAAACCCTCACAATCCTGAACAAGGACAACACTTATTAAAAACAAAAAATGCCGATTGAACATTGATTTTCTTGCTTCCCCAACTTCGCGTAGCGCGATCTCCTGCTTTGATTTGCTATCCATCCTTTGAGGGTCTGTCAGACTGTTGGGTGGCATCCTCTGGCGAGATTTTGCTGCAGGTTGGTACTGTTGCCCTTCTGACCTGGTTTGAACAAAAGGTAATGTTTTTGTCACAGTGTTGATTATCGTGTGGGGCACTATAGTACTAAAACCAACAATGGAATCCATTATTTTTTAATAGAAATTAGCCATGTTAGCATACTGGAGGGTAAACTCGCATGAATTCGCGAGTTCGTATATGCAAGTTGAGTCCCAAGCCTCATGTATGGGGTCGTTGGTCGCAAAGGGAGGCTGCAATGTGGCTTTAAGATTTGAACCTTAAGATGCTGAATCTGCATGCACCTCTCCATTTCTAACCCCTTTCCGGGTTTAGCATTGGCTCCGTTCATTTTGAAGGCCAATGTGGTGGGTATTTGCAGGTGAAGGGGAAGGGACTTACATTGCTAGTGCACACATCAACTCCCAAAAGCGCAGCCCAACAGGCCGCCGAGCCGCAAATCGGCCGGCAGCACAAAGTGCCACCAACGCGACCTTAGGGGGCCCCATGTGATGCCCCAGAGCCTTTGCAAAACTGGGTGCAATTGGGTGTATTTGGCTTATATAATAGTACCTCAACTGTTGAGTTTATGGTATAGCAACCCCCAAGTAGATAGAAAAGTGACCGCCTACTAGAATGAACAGTGGACAATTGTCCATCTTACATAGGGTGGCAACCATAGGTCTTTCTTGAGTTGAATGGGCGAAGATCAACAGCACTTTCACTATCTTCTAGTTGGGGGCACCACCTGGTAACTGCATCGCTATAGCCCCATTGGACCCCCAGCTGGTGGGTGAACGGATTAAACGGATCACATTCAGCTGGAACATCCCATGTCAGGCGAACATGGCTTTTCCTGTTGGTCCATATACATGGTGTCCTTTTCACAATGGCACCACACGGATTTGGAGGGGTTGTATATGGACGTTTCCAAAAATAGGGATACCCCTCAATCATCAATTTATACATTGGATTTTCCATTAAAACTTGAACCATCCATTTTGGGGTCCCCCATTTATATATTTTATATGGAACCTCCATAATCAACCGATCAAACACCACGAGGGTTCAACCATCAAGTTGCGGCTGTGGGAAGCAAGGCCGGTCGACGGGCCGAAGTCAGCGCCATTTTTGGAGAGAGGCGACAGTCGAGAGGACGACGGATCTTGAGCCAAATCTCCTGCTGGAGAAAGCGGCTTTGCATCGCGCAGAGAAGCTCCAAAGATGTCCAAAGTATCAAGGCTCGCCTATGGTGAGGTAGTACTGAGCGGTGGATTGACTTCTAAATCAGCAGCCAACGTTCAGCAAACCATGGTTTCTGGATGTTTCTAGCACAAACACGACGGTTCTTTTTGCATGTTTCACCTTTTTCCGCAAACCAAGACTGGGATACTTGCCAAACGCTTCCAAGACCAAAGGGTTCATAAACCACTCAGGACTCATGGCCACAAGGTCATGATTCATGCTGGCTCTGGGAGATGTGGACAGGTTCTCCTTCCAAACCATCAATGACCCGCATCATCTATGGTGAACGGTGCAATTCGACTCGGATTGTTCATTGAACATATAGTTCAATCCAAGTAGAATGTGTGCATATATAATCATAATTAAGTATGTCAATAGATTGTAGATAAAACCCCATAGCATCCTATAGCCCTATAAAGATAGACAATTCGCTATCATCAGAGCCACAGCCCCACGTTTCGCACCCTACCTGGAGCCAGGCGTTGCAAGGAATCCATCAAGTTCTCCAGCTCCATCGGTTGATGCGTCTGGAGTTTGGCTAACGAAAATGGGGAAATTACCAGGTATACCATGAGGTAAACTAACATAGCTATTGAAAATGGCCATTTATAGTGGATTTTCCCATTAATAGCATGGTGATTTTCCATAGTTATGTTAGTTTACCAGAGGGTATACCATGAGGATATATGGGGATAATTGATATAGTCCATGGATATACCTTAAAGGAGATGAAATAATGATAAACAATGGATATGGGGATTATTATGCCATAATTATGCCATCAAACATGGGAAACTTAATGGAACTTACCAATCTTACCCAATGGAATTCGAAATTTGACCAGCAACGGTCGAGGCACCTGATGCCATTCCGCTGCTTGCGCCTGTCGATAGCCCTCTAAATCTTCCATCGCGCCAGGACAGCTGTGACGCGGCGACGGGTGCTGGCCCCACTGGGGCAACTTCAAGATTTTTCATAGGAAACCATCATCAATCATCGGAAAATGACTGACCATTGACCTACAAGGAAAAAAAGGATTCACCGGGTTGCGTTTTGTTGATTCAAGGGAAGCTTGGCAAGGGCTCATGACGAGAATGTCCAGAGAAACATGAGCAAACATAGGCAAACAAAGGAGTGAAGCATATCTTGAAGTATTGAGGGAGCTATTTAGGTCCCAATCATTTTGAACCATTCCTGAAGGTGTCTGACATTTTCAATAGGTGGCCGTGCTGAACTACTGGCCACCTTAAATCGAGGCTGTTGGGCGGAGGCTTGAGTTTGAAGCAAATAAATGCAAATCATCCATACCACTGCTTTGATGGTGATGTGTTTTCTATTCGTCCTGGGGGCGAACTGTTCTGTGGCCATGTCACTGTACCACGTCTATTACTTGAACCGGAAATGCGACAGCAATCCCTGCTAGGTCAGCCACACCGAGACCACCAAAAATAGGGTGCAGGTGGGGCAAGAGCCCATGAAATGACCCATCCCAGATACGTCAATATTTGGTCAACTGGGATTGTCATTGCATTTTGAAAGGAAGCTTCAGGGGCCGAACACAAGCCAGATACATTCGAAAGCAACAGCTAGTTGCAGCTGGTGATACAGTGATATACAGTGATACCATACCCCACTCAGTGGCGGCAACCCACTCGCCCCAACGGCTGGCCAAAACTTGAACAAGTTCATGGACAATCGATTTTCCGTCATCGCAATGATGGATGACAAGTCTGCTTCTAAACGCAACTCGGATTTTTTGTGGCCAATCTTCGATACGCTGAACAGATGTATAAATTCCTATAGAAAAACTGTATATATTTGTAGTTGGTTGGGCCAATATATACTATCTTTTATGGAAACAAAACATGCTGGTATTGAAGAGTACCCGTCAATGACGAGAATTACCCAGATAAACTAAGACGGGCTTATGCAAAAACAGGATATCCCAAAGTCCCCTGCAGAATCACCAGAATTTTTGTGTATACCACATTTTCAGATACATCCAAATCCTATACTGCTGCTTATATATCCCATGACACCCTGGTTATATGGAGCATTTTTCTAGGGAAATAGCTGCTGGTTCTGGTGAATTCCGATGTCAGTCAACGCTACTATTGCTACCTGGCATACCATTTTGCCGGCATCCCCATAAGATGATAAAGTCAAGATTCAAGTCTCATTGTATCCCACTAGTAATCCTTGTTTCAACTTTCTTTACTTTATCAATTGTGTAAATTCCTAGGTTTGATGGTTGATCGGTTCATCTAAAATCCCATGAGAGAATCTCAATCCGAGAACTTTCCACAGGAATCATCTCCAAGACCCGCGAAGTTTTCTCCCCGGTGCCCCAAAGGCGTCGTTTTAGTCGCTGGTGGGGTCGTTCAGAATATCGATATCCTGAGTGCCACATGGCCCTGGACAATTCCCTGCCTCTAGAAAAAATGGTGATTTTCAGGGTTGGGCTGTTGGTTGAGGTGATCAAGTTTTGATTCCGCGCCGTGTCATCTCATCCATGGTGCTGAAAAATCCGTGGATCGTATGACCACCAGAGGGAAGGGATTCTTTCCCCAAGACCTGGCGATTCGCCTCTCAATGGTGTTGAATAGGGAGGATCTGACCAGGAAGCCACAGGAAATCCGTGGGTTTTGGCCTCCAAAGACAGGGGGAAGCTTAGGGGATCAGAAAATCACTTAGTCAGTGGGTCACTACACCACATCAAAACCGAAGAGATCGAACTGTAGTGTTAGGAAATCGCTAGCCAAAAAAGAGAAACCACCCATATTGATGGTTTATACCATCTGTTGATGGTAAAATTAGGGATCGTTCACTACTGCTTTACGAACAGTAGTGTCTACTCATGTCAATTCTACTCATGTCAACTTACACCTAGTCATGAGAACGAAAACGATCATACAGTAAATACATGTAAATACATATCCACTATACACCTGAATTTACTTTATACATCTTTATACCAGCTCTGGCGTTGTTGTTCTTAGTCCGGTGGGTTGGTGTTGATGACCCAACCTGTATTATTAATCCCCCAGGGTTTGTCCAAAGCTGCCTATTCCTCTATTGAAATTGCTGCAAATGAAGTTGCGAAAACAACCCGCCGCCCTTCCATTGCACAAAGAATAGCGCTTGGGTCTACATCTACAACAACTTTCAGTATGTTTTCGTCAGAAAACAAGGTGGGATACACATCTGATGTGTCTATCTCACCAATCACCAACCAGGTGTGATTCATGGTCTCATCCCGTGACTCACAGGGAGTCAAACCAAGTCAGATCGACCAACCGGCCCCAATTTTTTTGCCCTTCAAATCAAACATGTCCCCGCTGAAATCCCAATGAATGCTACTTATATCCTATAATGTGCTGGTGAAATAAAATTCGTGCCGGTTAAACCCCAATCCCATCCCCCAAAAGTGCCAAAAAATTGAAACTTTAAGCAAAATGCCTCTATACTATCTGCATTTCGCTGGTCCCAAAAAAAAACCATATGGTAAATCACCCAAACTGGCCTGAAATCCTAAATTAGCGCTACTCAACTCCCACATTTGGAAAATCCCCATGGTTTCCGCTGATTCCAAGGTGCATCTCGAATGCCCAACACCGAGTTCTCTGCGGGATGATCGCGCATGGCTCGAACCTGGCGTTCAACTGGGAGTGTCAACCACCAAGATATGGGAATCAACTAACAAAAATTGGGAAGCTAAGGAACATGTACCTAGTTTACCTACTTTAGATGTTGCCGCTCATCTGTCTTGCACCTTTCATGCCGGTTTCAGCCGGGCAAGGGCTAACAAGTTACTACGTAGCCCATCCGGAGACTTCAGCCCTGGCCAGGTGGTAGCCAACACCGACAGACCTTCATGTACTTCAACATTTTGTTGCTATCTCCGCCAAAGAGGTCCTGAAGCGCACAGAGAAAGAACAAAGAATTCTTGGTTTGGGTGTTTAAGCATAGATATGGTGATATGACCCAACAGGACGCTGATTGTGAATAGCATATAGGGGCAAAATATGCATACATCAATGCATTTATATATACATAGGTATATAGTTGAAAAACAAATATATATATATATAACATCATATTGCAAATATTCATTAAACCATGTAAAACAGAGTAAGATACCACAAACAATTTTCGGTCAACCCTGGAGCCATTTGAACAAATTGCCACGCACGGGCTCTACGGGCTCTTATCCAACAGGTGAGATCGTTGCTCGTTGAAATATCCGTAACGTCTCCATCAATTAAGCCTTGTGCGACTCATGGCCTTGAAGTTGACCTGTTTCTGCATGTGAAACATCGTTGATTGTGACAGCCAAGAAGTCTCCATAAATTGTGTGCCTATATATGTATGACTCTATGACGTATATCGTCTGTTCATGCACATGAAATATTGAGCTCTTGCATGTGCCTGTCCTTTTAATCTTCTATTCATAAAGACGATGCCACCCAGCCCTGCCACCGCATTTCTAGCCCAAGGGTCCAATACTTTCTCAAAGGCAGCAGCTGCGCAGAGCTGCGTGGCATTCAAGCCTCGCAACAAGTGGAGCGGTACCCGACTGGGATCCTCAGGGCTATGGGAAGTACACACCCATACATAACATGACTTGAGTAGGAGAGAATGGCAACTGATGGGATATCCAAAAGGTTCCAATGGGATATGCACTGGGATTTGAAAAAATCAGCAAGATATCTCGTTTTCCACTGGATTGGATAGTGAAACATTGCAATTGACCGGGGAAAACTCATGGTAAATCCCCTTCAGATGGGGTGGATGCGCCATCCTACGCCGCCTGGCGCATGCCCAAACGAATGATGCGAGCCACAATTGGAATGATGGTCACAAAAAGGATAAGATGGTAAACATAGACATAAATGTATATATATATATAGATATATATTATAAAATATTATGAATACAACTAGTACATTGCATACAATTTTCTTTCCCAACCACCAACCTGCGCCCTCAAAATATGTATATGGCATCAGTATCTATGAAAAATCGACTCAACCCTCCAGATTCCCAATCTCACTATCTCCACCATGGCACTTTGTATGGCCGCACTGTTTTTCAATGCGATGGACTCCTTAGCGCCAGGAGAGACCCCTGGCACCCACCATTCAAGTTTGTTTTTATGTCTTGTTCCTTTTCCTTGGCTGCTTCAACATCACTTTTTGTTGGTTTAACGATGGAAAAATGTTGATCCTATGAAGGAAAGACAAGGAACCCTGCCACCCTTGCCACTGCCCAGCCAGTTGAACCCTTCAAGGCTCATGCAATTGAAAGTGACCACTTGGGGTTTGGCAAGTGGCCACTTCAAGGGTTAAGTGAGCTTGACAAAGGGAGTAAGAAAGCCTCCCCTCGGCAATGATTTCCAGTTTTGCACAGCTGCATCATGCCATTCCAGGGCCTCCAGCATCACTATGTACAACCGAATCTGAAGCGTCCAGATTCTCAAATGGAACCACCTCTGGCGCAGCTAACTCCTCTGGGATCGGCTTCCTGAGCGTTTTGGTCATGGAAAGAACATCATGGTTTGTAACTGGGTCAACAAAAATATTGTGACCCAGCCATATTTGGGATGTACCCCAGTCATAGATAGTTATACATGGTTTGTTGATTATATATTGGTTAATTGGGATCCACCCCGCATTCAATTTACCGAAAGCAAGGGTGAAGACAGCAATAGAATATACCGCACAGATCAGCACATCATTTTGCTTGCTTATATATGCCGATGACTACTGGGATTCAAGTGTTGTAAGTCGCGATAGTCATATACTCCCACTATGCTCAATGCAGTGACAAATATATAGACATTACATCATCATATCCCTGCACATGTCAGTTGGCTTAGAAACTGACTTACAATTTGCAACTAGTGCATGCCTGCCCACCTACCAGTACCTATTTACCAGTTTTACCCAATCTATCAATCAATCATCAATCTAACTATGTATTTCTCGTCTCCACACCCCCCCCCCAAACAAAAAAAAAGCATGGCACAAAAACCAAAAAATATCAAACCCACATCAGCCCCAAAGAACGGCAGAACCGCCGCGCCAAGCCACTTCTTACCACGTCCCTTTCCCCCTGGCACCGGCCGCGAGGTCAGCGTTGCATTGGCGTCACGGACGACTTGCTGCGCCGAATCCTGCAGCTGGGCCAAGCGAAACTTCATCTTGCGGAAACCTGGGAATTTCGGTTGCGACATTTTGGATTTTGGGAATACACCGATGAAAAAAACATCAAACATATGAACATTTGATATTTCCTGGGATTCTTTCAATGGAATTTGAATGTAATCCATGATTTGGGCGGTGCATGGTGCTCCAGCTCGTTAGCTAAGTTGGGGCACGAATCATTAGGTTTGCTGATTGGGTTTATGGTAAGTTATGGGTGATTAGAAACTCACATAAGTGGGAAGCCCACCTTGTAGGTACCCATCAGAAATATACTTATTTCGGATATGGATGTATATGGAATGTTCCTTCACGGTAGATAGTCAGCCTCAAGATACCCCTTGGGTTTTCTTGATGTGGGATATGTGTTCGTTGGTCAAATTCTAGGGCTGGACAACAATCGCACAGTGGCACACACACAGACCAACACAAACACACTAGCCGGCCGCTCCCATGTTTTTCCAGGATGCCACAGCAAAGGCATGAAAACTGCACCTTCCACCATGTTATTTTCCACTCTTCTTCCAGAACAATCAGCAAAACCCTTGATCGGAAACGACCACCCTTGGGTCATTTACCCGTTTGCTATGGAATGTACGGCAAAATCCTCAAAAAATACAGTGGATCCCATTACAATTCCAGTATTTACCCAACCTGGGATAGTTACCCAATAGTTACCCAATAGTTACCCAATAGTTACCCAATTGGGATCCACTATTACAATTCCACTATTTACAATGTTTCATAGTTACCCTGCCTGCTGCAGGATTTCGCATCCACAGGGCTGGGACCAAGGGACGCTGCAAAGCCCTGCGGTGGAGGAAACGCCGCAGCTGGGGCTGGATCACCTTGGCGACATCTGGTGTCAATGGATGCCATGTCATATATGGGATAGAGATTCCCCTAAGGGATCCAAAATGGATCCAAATGGGATAACAATCTAAATGGATAGAAATGGATCTAAATGGGATATCGAAATGGATCAATAGATACTTATATGAATCTAAATGGATATAAATGGGGTAGGGATTCCTCATTCATGGATTGTGATATTTCTCATGAAGTTGGTCAGTAAAATTCCAAAACTAAGCATCAGCCAACTGGGGTTTTGAACGCTGCTCAAACAGATCTAAGTGGGATATCGGGATATCTGGTGATATGTTGGGTCTTCCAGTTTGTGGACTTTTTCTGTGGCACTGACAAAGGCAGGAAACCTCACAAGGTATCCAAACATATTGAACCGGATTCTTTGGCACCTCTTTCGAAAACTCCCATCCACTCAAGCCTTACAATCTGCTGATTGAACATGATTGAACCCCAAGCAAATAACATACATCCACAGGTCAAGCCGGTCAAGCATCTGAATACCGACCCCATGGACTTGTTTTCACATTAAATGTTCAGGGTTGTACCAACTTTGGCAGGGTGTTGGTTGAGGGATTCTACGATTATTTCATAACAGTCACGCACATGCAAATCCTTGGGACTTACACGCACATCATGGAATAATGTCTTTGTATCTGCCTGCTTGCATATGTATTGTGTGAACACAAATGCCCATAGACACAGCATATACACCTGCAGGTGCCTGTAGGCAAGCAACTGGGCCATGGGTCATCAGGACCATGCGTCCAATAAACATTGATGAGCCTAGATCCAATGTGCAAAATCCAACGTGGCAAACCCAATAGTGATCCCACAACTTGGTGTTTAAAACCAGCCCGCCTGCAAATGCACATGTGTCATCAGCTAAAATGATCAGTGTTTGTGTAGTTGATAAGGTCCATTTTGGGGGGCTAGACAATTAAACCAGCGATTCTGAATGTAAAATTCATTTTGCGCTCATCAAATCACCATTGGCCCGTTATTAAACTGTTCAACCGCCACCATCGTATACCAGTTTTGCAGGGTGATGACTTCGCACAGGTTGATGGTATTAAGTAAAACCACCATTTTTGATGGCAACATCAACATTTGTTGCTTAACCACTTCCTTTTGACCGGCTAAATGCCAATTTGTGATGGCAACATGTCCATGTTTATTTTTGGTTGAACACAAACTTTGCAAATGAAGTTTGTCAAATCCCGATTTTGGAGGTAACCTCCTTGATTAAACACAGGTTTTGGATGGCAAACCCTCCTTATTTGAGTTTGTCTGAACATGGATATCCCCAATGCCAATACATTCTCACCGTTTTCCCGTATTTTCGCTATTGAACTGGCCATTTGCCAGGCATACCCCATTTTCAAATAGATCCACATAGCCATGATGGAATGCCAATAATAAACTTGTGTATATATAATTATATATATATATATATAAATATTCACAATTCTTGACACACACACACACACACATTTCGACATGCAGCAAAAATTAGTATGACTGACTTCATGATGGTTGATGATACTTTATTGATCACTTACTATTTTGGTGGTTGACATCCCCCATGTTTCTCCCCTGCCGTTCAGGTCACCACGGCCGCCGCCCAGAACTCTTCCAGCTGGCGCCGTGGCCGCCCTGCGCAGACAGCGGCCTGAAGGCTTCGCAGTGCTGCACGGCGCCGTGCCAACTGACGTGGCAATGGTGCGAATATGATTGGAATGGGGATGTTTCATGATGTTCCCAATGAAAAATGGTGATTTCACAAGAATTCCCTGTTGAAATATGGTGCTTTCATGGGATTTACCCTAAGGTAAAACTAATATAGATGTGGATTCCCCATGGTTTCCCTAGGAACTGATCTACGCATGGTGGGTTTTCCATATCTATGTAACTTCACAGGAGGAGAACTTGTACATTAGCCACCTCATGCTTTCTGAACAACCCAATATCGAAACTATTGCCGGGATCCTGTTTTTTTCGCCTAGAAGGATAAGAAATCGAGAACCATAGCACAATCTAGTTAAACAATTGTCCATAATATCAACAAATAGAATACCATAGTATAGCATCAACAGCGTAGTATATCGAAGGACATATCTTTCGGGATTTTGTTGGACCCACCCTGAGACTTTAATGCTCTTGCAACGCAATCAAACATTAATAAACTTATCTTAATGCCCGTGGGGTTAAAGAATATACCGCCCCATAGTCAATGTATTCAAGTGGTACAATCAATGGCCATCGGGATACGGGATATTCTTAATCTAACTGGCATCTGGTTAACAATGGTTGATCACCACAATACACCCAGTTAATTTTTTGTATTTTTTTGAATATCTACAGAGAGATTGATCAAACCTACGTATGACGCCTGGGATGCACATCCAAGTGTAAGGAAAGGATCCAAGTAAGGAAAGGAGACTTGGATCATTATTTTGCCATATCTTAGATACCCAGACTGGCTGAAAATTCAATGTTTCGATATCTTTAGGTAGCGATTTTTCCCAAGCATGTGTTTGAAACCAAGGTTCACCCAGGGATGATACTCTCAATTGGCTGCTTGCGGGGTCGGCGCTGGGGATTCGTATTCACATTCAATGTACATTACATCAAACACTTTTATGTGCATAGTATGCATGCACAAAGAGTTAATCTTATAATTACTATAATTCCAAATAACATCAAACAACCCTGTACTGAATTCCATACCCCTTAAGCATAAGGGAACGTACGGACAATTAGGAATTAATTAATTGCTTTTCGGATAGCTATGGGCATGAACCATTTATAATTTAGGATGGTTCACTCATTGAAAATGGTGAGTTCCCATAGCTACGCAAAGTTTCCAAAGGGTAGAGTTTCCAACATTTTTCCCACGACTTTCGAACCATCCTCAAATGCGATAGCCCTGCCTCAGCCCGCGCGCAGCTGCCACGCCAGTAGGTGGCAATGCAAATGGCTGCGCAGATCCGGAGCCGTGTCCGCTGAAGGCAATGCAGCGGCCCAAGCACCACCCGCGCCAGTGGGCCGAAGGCGCGAAGGGCGCGATACCTCCTGCAGCGTGGCTGGTATATATAACTTGATTTGGTAAATGTCGCGTCGTATTTGCAGTCCCCCCAAAAATAGAAGCGTAACTTCAACATTTTGCTGAGATAATGGAACATGACCTTTCTCCCTTTTTGGGAGTTCTCGTGTTATATTAGATTCATCCTGAATGTGGTCATTGCAAAATGTCAAGCTGTAGAATTTCATTTCATACTGCTTCGTCAGTGGCTAGCTGGGGGTGGTTGAGCCAATCATTGTCCAACGAGTTTGAGATTTTCCCAAGCATCCAAGATGATGCAGGGCCAATGTACACGCTTCATAGCCACAGCTCTTTTTGCTCTACCCATCGATGCTCCTGTAGGCTGCCCGCCTTCCAAAGATACCGCGAAACCTTGGTGTGGTACCCCATCAACAACCCAGGAATCCCAGGAGTGAATATAAATCCGGACTTGACATGGTCAAACTATCCGACTTTGGGTGTGTTCAAGAAAGTTCCAATAGCTACAGTAGATATGAGCCACTCGAATTTTCGACCAATCCCTTTTGCTCAATGAGCGCATCTTTTTGAATCAACTTTTGAATAGTTTTGAAGCCTTTGTTGGCCTGGTGACTGAGAGTTTGAGCACCATGAAAGCAAGGGAAGCGGTGGATATATGTGCTGCCGACGTCTATCCTTAAAACAACGAGGAACAACAATAATACTTGGTGGCTCAACCCAGTAGGATGAATCGGGTTAGTCGAGGTGTGTCTGGGGCATACTAAATCAGAAGTTATATATAACCCACTTACTTAGGTGAACCACCAAGTACTTGGTCAACTATGGTTCAGTTACGAAACAACTATACGGTTCCCATGCCTATCCCATCTTACCCATTGATATCCCAAAATATCCACTTGGATCTGCTTCATGGGAACTTTGATCAAGCACCATGGGGTTCTTCCCATCCGTAATTTTTTGCGCAGCCAGGCGGCCACGACTGCAGCTGCAAGCGCGCAAAGCGCCGTCGGCGCAAGGCTCTTCGGGCCATGGACCTCGGGGCGCTGGGATCGCTGGGGCGCAAGGCCGCGACAGCGGAAGATTCAATGCATAGCCTTTGGTGCACCCAAAGCAACATAGTTCTTGAATTCAGCTTTACCGAAAATTGATGACAGAATTGTGAATTCAATGTACATCCAAACTGTTGCGTGCAGTATCTGACTTCATGATTTCGGGGAACTGTCTTGGCATGGATCAAATCAAAAATACCCCAAACCCTTCATCCAGCAGGATGAAGACTTTCAAACTAGAGGTAAACCCTCGTGCACATCTTCATATCATCACATATTCTGTTGATGATTTCCATCGCACATTCACAACCCATCAATTTGGGGTCCAACAGCCGAGGACAGATGGACAGAACGTTCCAAAGACACCACTGGGAGGATATATATAATCTAAAAGGTTACTAGCTGGTTGGAAACATTTGTTTAAAAAACCATTGAGTGAGCTTTTCCATGGTTATGCCAAATTATACTTGGGTTCCAAACCTCATTTGCTAACCAATCATGATCCTTTCGTCGAGCCTCCTAGCACCTCACCTCCACCCTCCAAGATGCGGAGGACTCCTCCAGCGGCGTCGCAACTGCAGGCAAACACGAAGCTTCTGGGCCTGGACAGGTGTGGCATTCCAGGTACCTCAAAGGTGGCTTATGTTAGTACACCATAGTAAAGCAATAAAAAGAAACCACATTTGGAGGGATAGTACCGCCCATATCTGTAGAATTGAAAATGGTTTGCTATTGTTTATCAACATTACAGCCCATGAAAACAATCCGCGAATCTAAGTGGGGATGTTCCTGAAATTGTTTTTCCAATACATTGAAATTGTGTTTTCAATACCTGGGGTAGAAGATTACCAACTTCCTAACAGGGGATCTTCCGTGAAATTCCATGATCTTCCCAATACTTTTACTTTTACCTGTGGTAGGACCGATTCACTTAGGATGCAACTTGGGTGCACCCCGAGGCATGACATGCATACCTGAGTAGCTGCCGTCGTTCCTGGCACTTTACTCATGAAAAACTACATGCTGATCTCAACAGTAGTGTGGGGTTGCATGTCAAGCATTACTTTGTGGCTTATCCACTTAGTATGTAAGTTAGATCCCTAGCCCTAGCTCTAAGTGGGAAAAGGAAGGCTAAGCCACATAACTGGGTTGGAATCTACTTTCTGATAGGGAGGAACCACCAAGCAATACAATATTTACCATGAATCATCCCAACTGCTTTCCCCACACTCCAAGAACCACTCTGGGCTGTCTCGGTACGTAGCGTTCTTTGAAGCGACGCAAAATTTGCAGTCCCATCGGGCGGAAGCGGTTCAGCACCTTCCGCTGTTTTGACCCGCCACTGATTTTGGATTTGGAGGGCTATGCTCCATAGAACTGGGTCGTAATACAAAAATACGTCTATATATATAAATATGATATAAACATGGTTTATGAAATACTTGCACTTGCACTAACGTTGCACAACCAATCAGCCAATGCGTAGCTAGTGCTTTGGCTTTGGGATGGTGGTTTAGAATCCTGCGCCCACCAGGACGCCAGGCACACCAACCTGAACCAACGAACATGGGGTCCTGACAAAACGCTGCAAACTTGTTGCGCAGTGGATAAATGGTGGGCATATTCTTCTAAAATCTTATAGGCAGTCGAGGTGCGCCCTGTGAATATGGGATCGCACCATAAAAACTTGAGGAATATCAGGCTTTAACCAAAAAAACTGGGAATGCAACTGCTGTCAACTGCTAATAACGGACCACCCATCAAAAATGGGCCAAATTCCGATTCAAGAAATACAGTATGGGTTTTGGGGTACTTTCTTTCTGGTGGAATAAGAATGGAAAAGTTGGGTTCTGTGAGCCCGCCACATTTGGGATTGCATCCGGCAACGGTTCTTCACAGACCACTCCAACACCTTCCCATTGAAATCCGGTTACTGTCCAATTAAAACCTTGACTCAAGGCGATTGGGATGATTGCGGAATATTGACAACAACTTGCAGCTTGAAAATTATCCAGACCATTGGCCGTGTAGTACGCTATGGCACTCTGGTAAAGTTACACGGTCTCCGGCTGAATTCTACGAATTCGCCAACCTGAAGTAAGCTGATTTTCGGAGGTTCCTGGCTGGCAACGTCAATCCGTCTGATTTGCAACAAAAGTCTTGATGGTTTCCCCAAAACTCTTCCATCCCCCCGGCCCCTGCAACTGCAAAAATGAATCCAAACAACAATCGATGACTCAAATCAGAATTTCTGTCAACACCACCATGAAAATCTTACTTTTTATGGCTAAACCATGACAAAATCCACGCAAAAAAGCAGTAAACACCCCCCCCAGTCACGCGGCCTTTGCTTCCTCCATGCGCAGCTCCATGGCTGAGAAGGGCGCCCTTCTCGATGCCGCCTTTCGCCAGTCTGTCAGCTCTGTGGCCAGGTGGAGCAACTGCTCGACCTGGACATAGGAAATCCATGGAATCACGTAGATTTTATCATTGGAAATCATCAAGACGTGGGAAATCATTGGAAATCGCGCGTCCAAAAAATATTTGACATGATTTCAACAAACACTGGGATAGTAATTCATGATCGAAGTTAAAATCTGAGGGAAAAACGCACCCATTTGTTCTCAAGCAACTTGCTCTTTGGGGTCAAGCAAAGATTGGGCTGGCACTTTACCACTTGTTTGGTACAAAAACACCAAATAATGGGAAATGTGAAGCGCAGCAACTAGAGTTTGACTTGATTCTACCGGCAGCAAATTGGAGAAACCATCCAGCTTTTGAAAACACATCTGTAACCATGGATTTACCAGCAACGTACATGGTATCTTTCCAGCAAAATGAGAACCTGGCGATGGGAACCCACCCATTGTCAGGTTGGGTTACTTTAAGCCGTAAGTGGCTTTCCCAGAGAACTTGAGCGACCCAGCATGGGTGTTAATCAAGGAAACATGGACGATTTCACCAAACAAACACGGGGATTAAATGATTCATGGGATTTAAGCTGGAAATGCTTTAGGGTCTATCGGATGTATAATAGCACGATGAAACGACAGCTGCACCGAAATCAAGCAGGTTTTCTCGACAGAAATTGTGGCTTTTGGGATCGATGATCAAAGCCTGTGCAGTAGGATCCAATCGGATCAGTTCCAATCGGATCAGTTCCAATCGGATCAAATCATACACAATAAAATCGGCACAGAAACAACGTTTGCAATGTACAAAATCGTGTTATCTTGGACTTGGACAACCATTCCGCCAAACCACTGGTTCTATTTGCCTGTGCATATAAAGAAGAACAAACATAGGTATACCTTTGCAGGGAGTCATCCGATGTGTACCTCAGTAAGCCAATCATATAGTTGTCATTCAACCTTGCCATACCGGGTCATACCGGCGATGCCTCCTCATTGAGCTTTGGTTGTGAAGAGTCCAGCAACGGTGGCTGAACCTTTGATTGCAGCCGCCATGCTGTGCAACTGCATGATGCTTGCCAAACTTTCTCTGAAAGCATCAGTTTGTTTGGGGGGCCACCCCCAGTTGATTGTGAAAGGTGATCAAACATACACCAAAGAATAAGGGACGGAAATATATGAACATATTAATATAATATGGAAATACAATGGGTGAATGGGTGTCACCTGGTACCTTTCTTTCTACCGTTAAATAGGTGGTGCTCATGGATACTGACGTTGCCCATGAATTGGTCCCAAAAGCATTGGCCCCCTTTTCTCATACGGGAAGAGGTTTGTGCGGAAAGGGAATCTACCGGAATACCACCAAAGTGTCCGAACCCCATTCTCAAACAAACGCGTCCTCGGGTTTGCTCCAATTCAGAACCACAAAATCATCCAAATGCCTTGCTTTGTCGGAGAAGAATTGGAAACCCAATAGTTTTGAGTGCCATTTACGAGTCAAATGATGGTCGGGAAATTACCCCACATTTCATCATCTTTCCATCCTCACAGTTGTGAACAAAAAAACGAATGCAAGGCGATTCTAACTTCTGCAGTTTATGCCCTGTATCACTCAAATGAGGTTCTAAACGAGTTATAACTGTGGAGGGGGCTATAACTGTCAGAATCCTAACAAACACCAGTATTGAGACCTCCATCTCCATCATTGGTGGAGGGGTTGTCCATGGGCCATCCATGGATCCTCACCTCATCTTGGCACGCAGGGAACGGCAGGAGCTTCTCCCAGGCGCCTGCGGGGCATGGCCTGAGAAACAACGGATTCGAGATGCAAAATATATATAGCAAAGCCAAGAAAAATGGGAAAGTGGGACAAATCTTTTTCGGGCTTGCTAGAACATAGAAGGATCCAAAAAGGGGGGTTATTCCATATTTTGATTTTATTCGTATCTTACGGCTAGATTTGCAATGGTTTCTTGCAGCTTAGCCCCCACGAAACGCCAAGATTCTCCGGCAGCGGTCGCCAATGCTTCATCAGTGATGGATGTGTTGCTGCGACCGAATCCGGTGGAGGTCCTGGGCGAGAGCTCCAACGAGACACCGCCAGGAGCTCATCCCACCAAGGATAAGCAGGTTATGTATCTCTGGCTATCAGTGGGATACTTATATAATCAAAATAATCCATTTTTAATTTGGGTGAGCTAACCTACTTACGAAGTGGGATGATCCTCCAAATAGTGGTTTTACCAACGCAAATAAGGGATTTAATGCAAAAGAATGGAAAGCTGATGCCTCCCATATGTGTTTTGTTCACCAAAACACGGGGCCTAACTGCCTAACTGCTAGTCTGCCTGGTGGCTCAGAGAAGTTTCAAGCCCGCAAAACATTGCCTAAACTGCGGTTGAAGGTCATAAGTAGTTGAAAACACCAAGAAGTTGGTATATCAGTGAGCAGTAAATGGTTCGGCGTTTGCAAAACCCATTAAAGACACCTTCCGGTTATTCACCATACTTAAGGAACATTGTTGGTTTTACCGATTTACCTACTAAACAGTGTGATTCAGCAGCGGCACTAAATAACCAGAGGGTACCAAAAAAATCCTGGATGATGCTGGTGCCAGCCCATCGAAAGTGGATGAAAATGGTCTGTTCTTTTTTCTTTCCCAGTAAACGAGACTATCTTGCAACCATCACAAGTTGTTGCTTTCAACCCATCAGAAACAGTGAAGGGACTGGAAAGAAAGGAGTCGCCAAGAAATCTGCCTAGTCTTGGAAAGGAGTCTTGGTTCCAAAACCCCATTGAGTTGGTATGGATACCATCTCTGGTCCCCTGGCTCCTCAAGACATAGTAATCTACCAGGGATATCCATGAAAAGACAAAGCCAAAGTATCCGAACATCTCCAGCCATATCCCTGCATGCTTCAAAAAACCAGTTGCAACATGTGTCAAACTAGTAGGCTACATGCTAAGGGTCATACTCTCAGTCCTTTATGAGTTTTCCTTGAATTCAACTTCCATGGTGCACACGAAGCGCCCAAACACCAACCCAGCTCCTGCCGTTGCTGCCGGTGTTGGTGCTGGTGTCTTGATTCTTTGCATCACCAATTGCACCTTGAAACGCCATGGCAAAATATTTCATGCCCCAGAAAGTGACCCGGAAAGAGGGAAATACCTGCTTGGAAGTTCATCGATTTAGTAGCTGCGTGTTGAACATGGTCAGTCTCCTCTTCGCGGACAACCAGAACAATCAGGGACTTACTAAGCAGGGTTGTGAATTATTTGCCAAGTGGGCTGCGCATGCAATGAACTGGTTGCACTGCCATTCTGGCTAGCCAAATCGTTTTTCGAGAACCCAGGTCGTCTTTTCCAGAAGAGGTTGTCTGCCATGTTGCCATGAAATACCGACTAGACAGACGAAATCTATTCAAAACCTGGGAAGGAAACAAGCCAAACAATATTTGCTTTGAGTATGTAATGGCAAATCGAACGATTATATAATCATCCCCTTAGAAGAATTAATTATCTGAAATGGGATATCATTCTTCTTCCAAGCATGCGAAGCAGTAACACATAAATGGGCCATTCACTAGGGTTTCCCAGAAAAAAAACAACCAGAAGCAATTCAAAATGAAGGAACGTTCATCCATTGACCAACCCAATCAAGGTTTGGTTGGAAAGTTTGTCGAGTATTCTCTGCCACTGTCTCATCACCCCGGCCTGTGCTCCAGCCAGCAAATGCACACCCGGAGCCGAACCTGCGAATACAGTACCCATTTGGAATTGTCAACGGGTTGGATTAGAAACCAAAAAGACTTCATGGCCACCTTAAGAGACGAAAATGGTGATATGTGAAACAATATCCATCACACTCACCTGCGTTTAGATGCCCAGTGTAGTATCTGTTCTTATCTGCTCCTGTCAGGTCCAGCATGGCCGCTGCGCAAGG
>BGPT01001293.1:176605-255057 GCA_003297045.1 Symbiodinium sp. clade C Y103
AGGTCAGTTTTCTGCTAACAACAACCTGCAGATAATTGTAAGAATTAAGTAAATGTAAAGGTAGCCAATAAAACTTCACCAAGAAGTAAGAAAAGAAGGTCAAAACACGTGGCCTGAGGTGAAAGTTTGGATAGATAGGAGTCGTGGCAAGAATTGCAAGATGCAATATACTTGCCAAGGTGGGGTGTGAAACAATATCCATCACACTCACCTGCGTTTAGATGCCCAGTGTAGTATCTATTCTTATCTGCTCCTGTCAGGTCCAGCATGGCCGCTGCGCAAGGATGACACGCCACGGCATACGTGGCTCAAGACCCATGAAAAAGAGTGGGCCGCCGTNGCTCCTGTCAGGTCCAGCATGGCCGCTGCGCAAGGATGACACGCCACGGCATACGTGGCTCAAGACCCATGAAAAAGAGTGGGCCGCCGTGTTTTGAGACAAAGACAATTTCGACATCAGAGCGAAGAGGGTTACAAGGCGAGCCGCCAGATGCAGCTCTTCTTTCCGTCTATCATGCGGCATACGCAGAGGCCCATTTAAAGCGACGATTCAGAGATCCCGAGGAGGCGGATGGAGTATGACAGACGGAGACAAATAGCCTCCAATCTCAAGCGATCTCAAGCGGTTGCTTGAGAACAACTCAGGCCCAATAGTGCCATGCAGTCACGGTGGCTTTCCAGGGCAGGCCGCCTGCAGTTAATGTGCGCCTTCATCAGGCGGAGGCCAAGTTGTGCCATGATGTCAGATGTACAGTATGTCTCCCATCCACTCTAAAGGTTTGCAAGAGTGGCATTTGCAAATTTTTTTGCTATAGTCAATAGCTAGTTGTCTCCAAACATGAATCTCAGGAAGGTGGTGGAGCGGGAAGGTGTTTGAGATCACCTTGATCTCGTGTTGCCAGCTACGCAGACCAGCCTAGGAGACGAGTCAAGCTGAGTAGACAAAAAAAATCCCACTCATGCTAGGTTAGCGCATCCAACCGCGCAATTGCGTAATGACAACCACTCAGTTTGTCTCACCAGGTGACACCATCATTTGGATCGTCAAGAGGAGGGACGATTGCCTTTGTCTTAGAGTGCAACCCTGATCTCACAGTCGTTGATGTCTTTCAATGCGGACCGGCTTGCCCTTGGGACAACACACAAGATGCGCGCTTGAAAATTGATTGGCACTCTGGGACCGAAGCGCCGTCAGATAGCAAGTACATACTGCTTTGATTTGGGCGGAAAGCAGTGAAGATTGACCGTAGAGATTCCACCAAATCCTCCTGGGTTTCCGCCACGGAGTCCTGTAGTTCAATGCGACATTTTTTGTCGAAGAGAATGGTCAATCTGCTCTGAGGTTCAACTGGAAGGTGCCCATTTCATCAACGATGGCCGGCTCACCTGCAAGTTTGGGGATCTTACTGTGCCCGTTGGGGAACTCAGAACATCTCAGAAAGGTGTTGTGTCATCAATTCAATGTGGGACTGCCCAAGTATGCATTCTTTTGAGTCACCGATTGGAGTTCAGGCCTGGTCCTCCACGTTCCTCCACACAGACTAGTCTACACTTTAACTTCGTTTGATCCTGTCCACAACGGGCCATATTTAGCCAGTTCCAGTTTCAATTGGTGAAAGAAAACACGTTCTTTCTAAAGATATCTTCTGGATTTTTCCGATGTTCATTGGTGTGCCTGGAACCCTTGTGTCATCCACTCAGATTGATTTGTGGTCTTACCTACATGATCCTATAACATTACAACCGAGCCTGTTATGGGAAGATTGAATGATAGCCGACAGAGTCATTCGACCTTATTTCACTGGTGGCAGAGCGTGTGTAGCATCTTATGTTGAAAACACAAAGGGTATTGTGAAAACACAACGGCACACATGAAATCTTCAATCATTTGGGGTCCACAAACGAGTGACTCAATTCTTGAGGCCTTCCGTTTCATCTCCAGCGCATTGGTGCTCTGCAGGTCAAGAGATGAACGACTAACCTGCTACTGTTGTTTCTACTTGTTGTTCTGGGCCATCTGGGAGATTTCGGTGATCAATAGGGCCAGAGACAAAGGCTGAGTGGTTTTTCAAATTCTGTGAAAGATATGTGAAAATGGCAATTTTGACTAGTCTTGGAGACAACATGGTGACTTTTGCCTGGAGAGGACGCCAATTGCTCCACCTGGAGAGGTGCAGGCGCACAGTCAACGAACTCAGTCGCAACTTTGCCATGGAAGAAATAACAATGCAATGCTCCAAACTCTTTCACTGATGTCATTTGATTTGACATGATTTCAGTACCTTTACAAGGATGCATCACTTCTGGCAGCGTAGTCGTGAGGTCAGTAGTCGTGAGGTCAGTGCTGCATGCCGATGAAGATTGGTAAAACAGAGCACCTTTTCCATGCCGGTCGCAGAAACTATGTTGCCTATTTGTGGATTTGTTGCCAGGTGTACCTGTCAAACAATGGCCAGAACTTTACAGTCGCATCCCAAGAGCTGATTTGAAAACGAAAATTTTATGCAACACTATATGTACTGTACCATAATATACCTTCACCATCCTTGACTTGGAAGTCCCTCTTGTGTCAGTAGAGTCAAAACCGAGGGTGGCAGTGACGCCAAGTTCCAATTCTTGGGTCCAGAACTCAAAGTCGCAAAGAGCATTAAAAACAAGAGACACGTGGACAGGTAATGATCAAATACTAAAGTGTTTCGCCAGTATGTGCACTGTGTGTTTGCATGCAGAAGAGCAGAAGATTCAAAGATTTGAGGTTTCACCTACTTCCATTTGCACCCATACCTGGGCCCAATCAGTGGGAACACCACTGTCTGGGCCTTGGACAAAGTGAAACTTTGTGAAACTTTGACACTCGAATCACTAGAAATTCAAGTTTTAGAACATTGTCCAACGAAGATGACGAAGCAGCGTAGAATCTCCTCAGTATTTTGCTTTGGGGGACCAAAGTTTGAATGAAAATGTGCGCAAACCATACACCCTCCAGCACAATGTGACCCCTTTGTATCACTGCGTTTTTCTTGAAAATCTACACAACGCACTGTTACAATGTCACATCTGGGAAGGTCCTGGTCGAGTCTGCGACTGTGCCAGTTGGTGCCTCTTCATCGTTTGGCCCTGAAGACTGTGAAATTACGATAGAATCAGCTTTGGGATAGCGTTGCCTAGCGTTGCTTAGCGTTGCTCTAGCTCAAAACAACTCGTTGCCGCACGTCTGTTTTCACAATCCCAGGATTCGATGCAGATTTGGCACCCTGACAGTGCCAGGCGTTCGCGTCGCAAGCACAGAAGGAACTGGTCTTGTACAAATCTGCTTGACTATGAAGACTATGAAGACTTTGCAATCGCAATTGCTTCAGGAAGCACTTGAATTTGAAATGAAACTTTAATCATTCTAAGTTCCCCGAAACGTTTCGCCATGGCAAGGGCACCAAATTCAATGCTGTTAGAGATGGGGCACGATTGCTGTTGCATGTGATGTTGGCCGATAGGTCATCTAGGCGATTTGGTGCACAGACCCTGTCAGTTGCCGCTTGAGCCTGGTGCAGACAGCAGCATTTCAAGGTCAATGAGACATTCTTGCAGTGTGTGTCTCCTGCAGCGGGAAGCTAAGAAAGCAAGCAGGTATTCAAATGCATTCAAGACTTGCAGTCCAAAACGGATCGCCTCGAACATCAAACAGATGGTCAGATGACAAATCAAATTTCCTAAGGTTGTGACACAGGGCGAGGCTCACTTGGGATATGGAGAAGGGAGGACTGATAGGACTGGGAGGGTTTGCGGAAGCAACTATCACAGCTGCTAGGTCTGCTACTGTAGGACTGGAGGAGTTCTTTGTCCATAGAGCCGAAAAAGTGTTTAGAAGCGGAATGTTTGCAGGATAAAAACGGCATTCTAGATGCCTTGCAGCAATCGATCGCAGCTGCGTCTGTATCTGTATTTGGGAGGAACAACCCCTTGCCACCAAATTATTGTGAAGGAATTCGGAAGATGCGATTCAGATTCAGTCATTCAAGCCTTTCGCTCGTTGAGAGAATGAGTCAGTTGAAACCTAGAGGACCTAGAGTTTCTGTTTGTTTCGCGCAGGTTAAGTTCGAAGTGGCGCTCAATCAGCAGGATTTCGTGGAGGAGCGCAAAGCTTTCGACATTGACACTGCTGTTCTCAAGACTCATCCGGGAAAGCAAGGGCGTATGTTCACTTTTCCATACTTTTCAGAAGCAGGCAACTCAGAAGTTCCTCTACTACGAGAACCCGAGGTGCAAAGCTGGGCGTGACAGTAGGCACCTTTTTGCAAGAACTGAATATGTCCTTTTGCCTCAATCCACATCAATCACTGGCAAAGTCAACTTTTGAAAAGACGGCACAAAGAAGCTGCAAGCAACAATTGAGTGTCCTGGTGTAGTTTGCTTTCACACTACGTGCACGCTTGCTTGTTGGAAATGAGATGGACAATTTGTTGCGTACAATCTCGATTCAGGATCACTGCGGTGGATCCACCCTTGGGTCCAAATCATAAGGGCCTCAGCATTCGACTCTTGGGTCGGATGCTCAGAGCATCTCAGAGCAGTTGAGCCAATTGCTTCACAATGACAGGCTTGGAAATGTTCACTCCATCTCAACGCATCTCAAAGCTCTCAGAGCTTCACATCGAAAGACTGCCTCTAAAGACTGCATAAATATGTGAAAGCGGAACCTTAAGTTGTTTTCGAGGGTGATCCATGAACTTTGTTGACTCAGACTCACTTAAAAATAAAACTTCCACATGTTTCCACATGTTGTGGCCCCTGCAAAAGCAAATGAAAGTAAAGTGAAGTGCTGTGCTTGTCAGCGCCAAGGTCAAGGGTTCATCAGCACGAACTATCTGAAAGTTCGATTTGGCGGCGTGAAGCTCTTAGATCTCTGAGACATTCTGAGACTTTGACTCCCAGCCAGCAACTGTTTCGTTTCTCATGGTTCTCTTTGGCGCCGAAGAGGTGTCAGGCCATGTCAGGCCTTCTGCAAAGAATCGCATGCCACAGAATAGAATAGGGTTTCTGTATGCTGAAAGCAGGCGAACTGAATGTCGAAGTGTCGTTGCTATGCCATGCTGTGTCTCAGATCTCCATCGAGCCGGAAGGGCTGCACTTGGTGCAGACGGCTCTCGCGCCCACAGACACAGAGGCAGTGGAAATGACAGGAGGAGTTTTGCCCTCACTGTGAACATACTTAACCTAATTATGTAATATTATGTATATTAGCTATATAGTCAGTCATACAGTCATACAAATATTACAGTATACGATCTTGCAAACCCCAGCAAATCACGATGCTAGTCTCATGAAAATCATGATTATCACGAATCCAAGACAAATAAGGCAGAGAATTATGATATTGAGAAGCTTTTTCCTTTTTTTCCTAGCTATTCTCTTGCAACTTCTCAGTTCATCGTAGGTCGTTGTGGAGCTGCCCAAGATCACCTTGAATGAAGACATGACCCGAGTGCCCTTGTCTCAGGGGAGGCTTCATTTAACAAAATGATCTGAGACACAAAATTACATTGGATCAATTTGGATCATATTAAATATAAGGTTTGAATATAAAATGCAAGGCTTCAATCGCCTGACCCAGCTGGCAATTACAAAAAAGACAGGAAAAGAGTGAGGCTAGCTCTTGCTGCTGGCACCGGTCCAAGACGTCTCTTGCAGAAATTCAGCCTCTGCAGGCCTTTGTACATTTCCAACAACGGGCAAAACTTTGCTCCTGAAGGCCGTTAATCTCTTCTTTGAGTCGTTCTGAGTCGTTCATGTTTGTTCTTTGAGTCGTTTTTTCTGCTAGAGGACTGTTGACAAGTGAATCAGGAGGGAAAACACAAGGGAGTCACAGAAAAGTGACTTTCGACAGGGTGCTAAGAGATGCCAAGAGCATGTTGAGCATTGCTAAGCAGAACAGAATTAATGACTGTTGAACAAGACTCGTCAGGTACTGAGTTTTGATTTCCCCTCTTCTTCAAATTTCTTCAATTGCCCACATTCTTCACTTGCAAATTCATGTCGCCTGTTGGAAGTGTCAATGTTTGTCATGGTCCCACTGATCCGATCGCTGTAGGAGTCTTAGCTTGGGATCAAGATGAAGATGTCGGACTCTAAGCCGATTGGGTGATTTGCATGGAGTTTCTTGACAATTCTACTGATTCATAGGTACCTGTATAAAGATGATTAAACATCTTAAACATGTTAAACATGTATCAGATCAAGTAGAATGTAGAACAGATGGAGGAACCGAGAGAAGAATGCAGGCCAGCAATGGCCAGCAAATAGAAGAATTGCAGTGACTGCAAAGCCTGAAGACAGATCTTGGATCTGGCACTTGCTGCGCCACTTGCTTTGTTTGGCACGTCAGCATACCGATCAAATCCAATCCAGCTTCTAGATGTGTCTAGATGTTTCTAGTCTCTGCAGTCCCCAAGGCCTACGATGTGGCGAAGAGTATGGCATACTTCACCTTCCATGAGCAGATCTTGCTGCTCGATGGGATTGGCTTCGCAGTTTCTAATCTTGCTCCATTGGGATATAGATTGCACGGATGGCGTAGATGCTTTGTGCGTACAAAATATTGCCGAATGTCACTGCTCCAAGAAGAAAGACGCTTCGATTTTTCGGGGTCTGGAGTGGGAGGGTTTTGATAACATGTGTCGCTAAAAACAGAGACTCATTCATGTCCGGTCTAAATGCAAGAAAGTAGTCGGACATGCTTAGTGCCAAGAGTTTCCGAGGCTGCGAAACGTGGATCCGGAGGCGTGGTGCATCCATAGCTGATTGCACTGTAGGCATCTCCCAGCGTATGTGTCACTGAAATGGAATAGAGTAGCCTTTGTAGTTGCACATGAGACAATGGCTACTTTATTCCACTTTCAAAAATACAAAGTGACGCCAGGTTGGTATCACCTATGGTGGGGGCTTCGTTTCTGCAGAGCCCCAAGATGTTTGTGGGATCATTGGTGCTCCACAGACGTTGAAGACCAACCAAACTTCTATAGCCAATGATGGCCAATGTGTCTCAATACAGACTCAATACCGCATAGCTTGAGGTCTTCGGCTATGGCTTCCTCAACAGCACCGGTTTGAACTGCTCCTTCGAATGGATTGGTCGGATCCTCATGCGTCCTCAACTGTGACTTGGTACCACTAGTATATTGGAACTATTAGATTTTGACATGTTTAAAATATGAATTGATTTTTTGCCTTCGGCATGTTTTTCCAGCTCTGAGTGCAAGACCTTGTCACTTTTTACCATCACTTGTTTCAGGCTCTCCTTCGGTGGTGTTCATTTCATCCTCGCAGATCATGTGCGAGGCAGCTTGCAATCCCTTGTCAGTATGCAGCAGTGGTTTGCCTGCAGAAGCTTTCTTTTCATCATCTGCAGTGCAATGTAAATGTGTGCAAGGTGCCCAATATGCTTGCAGCCCGATCCAGCAAGGCATCGATTGTATTTGCAACATCTTAAGGGCGCATATGATGTGTGCTGCGTCTCTGGGAAGCTATGCCGACATTTGCTGAATATTTGCTTTGGTACTGCTTGAGATCTGGCATGGCCTAACACCTGACTGTACTTTGAGGCTTTGGGTCATGCAACCTTGCGAGTGACACTGAACAACAGGGACTGGTGCGCAATCCAAGGGGAAGAGCTTTTGGCCAGTTCCAGTTTACTAGCTTCCTACATACTTTGCAATACCTTGTTATTGAAATCCACTTCGTGTTCGAGATTCCTGACTCTTCAAAATGGCTATTGGGATGCATTTGTCATGCTACCTGTCTATCTGATTATTCTGGGGCTTGGTTGATGCAAAGTCAGATTGAGTGGACAAGCAGCAGCGCAGCACAGTCGGCTGTCAGGTCGCGCACAACCTTGCCCTTTCGCTTTCTGGGCCAGAAACTTACTGCACACCACAGCTAAACGTCGGCCCACAAACGTGTCATTGAACAGGTTGTGAACCCAAGAGCGGGAGGTTGCTCCATGACAAGTTTGCAGAGATGCTCCCACTATTCATAGCACATGATAGCCAATGGTGACAAGATCTACCGAGAGTTGGTTGGAAATCCAAGAGTTCCTAGCATTCGGGCCCCTGAAGATGAAAATCCATGAGAATTCGAAAATCTCTCGCAGGTGTTCTTGCCCTTTCCACAGTGACTTCAGCACAATTTCCTCTAGGCGAATGCCCCATCGGCCACTATTGCCAGCACAAGAACTTCAATGAGCTGCGCTCCCAGTGACAGTGGGTCCCTAGGGCTCCCCATCAAGATTTTGACAGAAACACACGATCCTTATCCAACCAGGTTGCAAGAGAATACTGAGTAGATAAGTTATCCTGGATATTCCTGGATGGATTTGACGTGTTGGAAAAGTTGTTGATTTCTCGTGGATATCCATCTCGTCCATCTCAGTTTCACCTTTCGCATCATGCCTTGCCCTGCCGGGCATTTCTGCGAGAGTGCTGGAATGAGCCAAGACCTCAGTCAAGTCTGAGACTTGCCACTTCACCCTGACTTGTGAATTCTTGAGGATTGTTCTGAAAGTGTTGTCAATTTCGTCAGAGGAATATTGTTTTTTTTCAGTGAATGAAACTTTAGTGAATTTAAGGGCTTTGCAAGCCCGATGATTGACCACTGGCAGGTACTCCGACGCCATGTCCCCCGGGAAGTTACATGGCGTTCACAAGACAGGTCGGGTTGTAGCTGAACCACTGTTTGACAGAGCTATGTTGTTTTGAGAAGGACTCTGGAAAAGTATTAGTCGCCAGATCATTCTAGAAGACAAACGGTTGTTCACGCCTCTTACTTTGTCGAATGGGTAGCCTGGGCTAGAATACAGATAAAACATTGTTTAAGCTTGGGTATGGTGCTGAGAAACGAAATGAAATCCAAGGTGGGGAGACATTGTGGATAAAAAAGTGGCATTGTTCTGAGTACGCTTTGATTCTGTGCGACAGGTTCAATGCCAGTTGTGCCCGAAAGGTTTCTGGTGTCCACTCCCCAGAATCACCCATTCAGAGGATTTTTTTCCAGCTGCTGTGCTATAACTTTAATGTGCTACTAGAAGCACGCTTTGATTCTCCACCACAAAAGAAGAGGAGCAAACACACACACACACACACATTGGCAATACCAAGGTCTCAACTTTTGGCAAGATTGTGTCAGTGATAGGGTGTATTGTGGCTGAAGAGGATTGAAGTATCTTGATGATATTTTGATGTGTTGAAGCTATGTGGATAACTTCTGGAGAACCTTGAAAATTAACATGAAAATGACATGACTCCTATTGACTCCTCAAGGTCCTCGTGCACGAATGATTGAGCCGATTGCCTGTCGTCGTGGTTGGGTGTGCGATGAACCAGGCGCTTCGGGCAGGTGTCGTGTGAAGATGCCTGTCAGTAGCCTTGTTTAATCTTGATAAGATAAATACACGCACACTTTATGAAGCAGATAGTCTACATTTGTCTCAAGCATGGTCAAGTCCAAGGGCACAACTACTCAAGTTTGCCGGGTTTGTTTAAAAGCAAATAGATGCAAATAGTACCAGCAAGTCTGGAAGGCAGAGGCTTGGATGGTCTATCTTGTACTGAAAGACATGTGCTTCTAATCCTGGTGTTGGCGTTCGAACTTGCTCCTAGAGTCATTCAGTCCATCAAGGGCTGCAAAAGGGGACAAGGACTTTATTTGTGCAAACATGTGCAAACCAAGAATCACAACAATGTACTGACCTGATCTGTCCTGCATGATATATAAGCCAGGGAATGCCACAGAGAGGCACCCTGGATGTGCTTTTAGCTAGATTAAGAGCATGCAGTGTGGTGTGATTGTTCCAGGCTTGGTGGTGCCGTACAAGCGATGTCCTCGTGGCTACTACTGCTTGGGCCCAATTTCGAGGGTGGAAAACCGTGGACTTGATTGGATTCGGCCAGCGCCACCTTTGCAATCGCAGTTCCTTTTTTTGCGCTACAAATTGTTTTCGTTTCATTGGAGTTAGAAGACCGAAAATACATCCCACATAGTAACTTGGGTCATTGATTTCTCTATCCGAGGTGAAGAGGGTGTGGCCACGCGCGAACCGCGCAGCACGTCTGGGTGCTTACTGCTTGACAAGCGGCTGGACGATTGACACTTGAAGTGATGTAGACAAGATGTTTGCACAATTCCCAGCTCCTGATCAGGCTTTATCTGGACAAGAGAAAGCCCAAGCCCTGCTTGGAGCCAAGAGTCAAAAACAGTGGTCAAGAGCTGTTGTGGTTACCCAACACTAATGTCATGAAGAAACTGAGCTGCTCATCGGTCAACTTTTGTCATCTTTTGTCTGCAGATTGACTCATTTGCAAACACCCACTGAAATTGCTCATGACCTGCCCTTTGGATACATGGATTTGTGCTCCAGCAACCAGATTTGTGACATCAGTCTTTTGAACCTATCTCTGCTGAAAAGAGATGAAGAGATAGTACAGCACCGGTACTTTCTTCTGAAGACTTCTGAGTCTTGACAAAGGTCCGCCTGGTTTGCACTGCTTCGAAGGGGCACAAGCACAAAATTCCAAGCCGGCCAACTTCTCGACGCCACAGCCCTGCTATCAAGGCCGAAAGAGCCATGGAAGTGCTGTTATCAGGATGCCTTCGTGTAGTTTTCCTTGGATGGTTTGCAATGTCGGATGTTGACGATTAGAATGCTCAACCTCGCGGAGAAGATAAAGAGAAGTCAATTTCATTTGGAAACTTCATGAAACTTGGCCAATGTCCATGTCTCGGAGCTCTGCACATCTCTGCACAGGCTTCTTTTGCCCACCGGGCAGCAGTACAGCATATGGTGCTGGGGCATGTCCACTTGGGCCTGATCCACAGATATCCACCAGGGTATCCACCAGGGTATCCACCAGGGTATCCACCAGGGTATCCACCAGTATTGTGGAGGATTTTTCGACTCTTTATGACTCTTTTCGCACCTGGACGTTGCTTTGGTTTGGATTTCGCAGATTTCGGTTCTCCTTGCTTTGGTCAAATCGGAGTTGATGCTTTGGGTATCAATGGCTGTTTGCCACGATTTGTCAGAAGAGCCATGAGTTAAAGCGGTTAAAGCAATTTCCCAGGCATACCAACAGTGCGTGCATCATTGATGTTTGCAGGGTTCATTGAATCCAAGGCGATATTGCCCAACTCCAAGACACACTGGCGTGTCTCTCAGGTATTTCTTTGAATTCAACAGTTCTTGAAGTGGATGATATAGAACATGTATGAACATGTTCATTGCCGACCTGAGACTGTCTCACAGTGTCATTCTGAACGAATTTATTCGGGTTTGTTTTGAAGGGTGTTTGAATCTTGGACCAAAAGAAAGGCTTTACATCCATCGGGACAGAATGTTCAGGGCAAACAAGCTTTGTTGCAGCGTTGTGGCTCAAGTTTGAGTCGCAGAACATATCTGCAAAATCGTTCGATATCTTTCCTGCCTGGCTGTCCAATGCTGTCCATGAATATGAAGTTCTTTGTCACATCTGTGGCCTTCACGTTGGTGTGCCATTCGACCGCACTCCGAACATCACCAGCAGCGGAGGCCAATGAAACGCGGACAAAGTGCCAATCCTGCAGTCTGGTGGACTTGGACAAGACGCTGAGCTTGACCTGGACCATCTTCCCGCCATATCCTATTCCAGGCAAGGATTTGGGACCGTGAAGATGATAAAACATGGTTTAATTAACATGGATTAACATGGTCCAACACAATACAGTAGTTTTAGATAGATTTATCGGATCATACAAAGCTAATTAAACACATAGAGACTCAGAGAGTCGTGCTTTGAAGCACAGATTCATTCTGTAATTAATCGTGAACTGCATTAATTATCATATATTTGAATGCTGGAATTGCACAGGGTTGCTCGAAAGGACTTGGAAGGTCAGGTTGGCCTTCTCATGAGTTTTGTCTTGCTTTGCTGATTTTGCATGATTTTGCATGATTTTGCAGGATACAGTATGTCCTTCTATTGCTCTCCGCACATGTTGGACTGGGATAAAGACCCTGAAGTCGAAACCGTTTTGGAAGAAGGCTGTGGCCTTGATGGCAAAGATGCAGATGAGTTGGGCGGCGACAACAAGAAATGCAATCAGCAGGCTGCTGCAACCAAGAAAAGAGTTGCTTGACAGCGTCATGCGATTCAGAATCTATAAGACTATTTACTTGGTTTATCTTCTATTTATCTTCAATGTTCTTTAATTTTTACTTTCAGCATCTGTCAGCTAGCGAATGAATTTGCCTGCAGTCCATACACCATTAATATCCACTACTCTCATTCTTTAGCCAGCAGTTTCCAGGGCTGCAGGTGCTGTCAAGACAACCCACCATTTTCAACGTCATTTCTTTACTTTGCAATGGTCCACCTTGCTGAGGCTTCTTACCTCGGGGTAAAACCAACATACCTGCGGCAGCTGGTTGTATGTGGCAGATGCACGGTCCCTGGGTGCAAATTGGACCCAGCAGTGCCACTTAGAAGGTAGGAGAGCATCAATACGGGTTGGCTTCGAAGACATTCGAAGACCTCTTTGTTGAAGAGAGAAGGGATGTTTAGTCCTTCTATCCACAGTCTGTCTGATCATGCTCACAACAAATTTTGATGCGTGGACTGGTAACCCTAAAGAGGCTTGAGTTCTAGATTCCATCTCATGATGATGTTTGTTTCATCGTTTCTTCTTTCTGATTCTTGAATGTTTTAGGGGCACATATTGGCAGTACAGTACTTAAGTACAAGATGTACATGGTACATGTACTTCCCTGACCGAGCCTTGGCTTTTAACATTATCGCATTTTGTAGGCATCAAAGCATTTTTGGGGGGATGATGACTATGCATAACTATGCCATACTTCTGTTATATTGTCGCTGGTGTATACTGAGGTCTTGTCGATAGATCTAGGTTGTCACAACCTGATGTAGCTGAGGTATGCACGGCTTTTGCGAAGGTTCGAAATCTTTGGAAGAAGATCAAAGCTGCAGTGCAGAAAGTTGTTGACAAACTTCGTTCTGTCACTTGGCTTAGGCACAGAAGTACCCAGCATTGGCCAGCCAAGTAGCAACATCGCAACGTGGAAACCATGCTTTGTGGATCTTTGTGGCATAGTCTCCTTGATGCTGCTCAAGTATATGTCTCCCTTGAGACATAGTCACATTTGCCGAACGTTTGTTGTAGGAAAGTGGAGAAGCACACTATTAAGATCTATTAAGCTGTCAGAATGTTCACATCCTTCTTATCCTTCCTGAAGCGAACAAGACAGGGCACTGCACCTAAGGTCAAAAGAAGTTTATTTGGATACAGCTACGCACCGGCACCTGTGCGCAGTGAAATGCAGCAAAGATTTGATGACTTTTTCCCAGAAGGCGGTGGATCAGCGGGCTCGAGTTCACTTGGGCAGAGCGTTCTGCAGGAAGATGAATACGAAATCACAGAGGAGAAAGTTGAGAAGGCATTGAATGACCACCTTGCTGGAAAACCGGACAAGTTTGTGCAGAACCACCTGTCTTTGTTGCAGCGCAATTTGGAAGAAGTGGAGCAGCACGAAGAGGCACTTCTGGGATTTGTCTCTTTAACGTCTTTAAGATGCCAGACTCTCAGAAATAGATGGAAACACACCGCAAAAGTATCACAAAGCATCAAAGAACATGTTTGAGCTGTTTGAGCTTCCTAAACTTCAGATTTGCATTTTGTTATTCTGTGATGATGCCTTGCTCTTCAGAGACTGTGCTCATAATTTCAGGAAGTCGAAATCACGTTGGGCTACCCAACTCAATCGATACTTCTCATCCTTTTGGTTCCTTTCGGGTTGTTGACAAGTTTGCAACAAGGCGATGATGAGCTTTTGCTGTATTGCCTTAGCCATCTTAGCCTCAGCCCTGCTCTAGTTTGTTCTGAAACTGTTCTGAAACAACCCTCAGCACGTGAGGAGTTGATGAGAGATGCCATGCGACGCGTCATGGACCAGACGCAGAAGAGTCAGCAGATGTTCGAGCAGAAGCTTCCAGAGATGATCAACAACAAGCATTGCCAGGAGGTGCCCTGGAACGTAGCTGCAGCTGTTCATGGCTATTCATAGCTGTTCACGGCCTAACTCCCTTGGACTTCTGGAAGATCTGGAAGATTGAGCTTTCAAGGAATTCTGATGTCAGATGGTCGATGCGGCCTGGGTTTTATCACAGCATGCACGCCCTCAAGTGATGTCAAGTGGTTGTTTTGGAATTGCTCAATGACATCATTTGCTTGGAATGAAACTACTGAAACCTGACCTGGCAACATGAAGATAAGTGATAAGTATGATAAGTGCAGTTAGAACTTTCTCTCACCCATGGTCTTGGATAGCCTTGTACTCGGAAGGTTCTTGGAACGTCAGCAACGGGCAGTTCTTTGACTTCTACTCTGACGGTATCGTTCCCAAACATGGCTGGTGCAATCTTGAATGCCGTCCTTCTGAACTTCGCTGGTGCCTTGTACGCCCTGCTTCCAGGCGTATACATTTCTGCAACACCCCGAGGATTTCAGTCAGTAGGAAGCGTCGATCGATGTCTGGAGGCACTTCAAAAGAATCAGCTGCCATTGCTGGACTCGTGCAACCTGGCTGCAGCTGTCATGACTCAGTCTCCTACATTTTCTGATTTTTATTGTCTGTTTGTGCATTCTGGTTTCGACCCATTGTGTGGTGTCGGTGTCCCTTGTTTCGCAGAACAAAATTGAGCTAAAGATCGCCGCAACATGGAGCAGATAGCTTCGCCTTAATGGATGAATATCCTCTGAGAGCCTTGGGGCCACCGGATTTCTCAGGTGCCCAAGAGCAGCCTTTGATGGCGTGTACTACCCGGACCTATCAGCGGATCATGGAAAATGCACTTTCTGAGCAGTGGTGGCCATTGATGCATAATTCTGAAGGGACCTTGGGTTCAATCGATTTGGGCTACAAATATGACGAACTCATGAACTCTCTGCGCTGCTCTTCCAAAGGCAGCTGCGTAGAGAAAGGCTTGGATCACTTGGGCAAAGACAGCTTGAAGGAAATCTTGGAGAACAACAGCGCGAAAGAGGCAGGGTCAGTGTTCACCATTCCTGTTTTTCAAGCAAACAATCACCGAAGCATACACGGTACAAAGTATGAAAAGGTTACATAAAGACTGGAATTTTGATTTGGCTTGTCATGAACGGGTGAATTTCCTTCGTCACAGTCTTTTGGACTCTTTGCACAACAAATATATGATGTTTGAAATATTTTTTGTATGTTGGAATCCATGATCAAACAGTGAAACAAAGCTTGGTGAGGCTGATCGACTCAGTGAGATGCAATGTTCCTTCGCAGCAAACCGTGTGGACTCGGAAGATCAGCAGACGGCCAAATCTGGATACACGTTACCTGTGTTTACAGACAAGATTTGGGCTGTGGCATTGAAAGCTCATGGCGCAACGTTTTCAGATCCTCAGGATATCAACAAACCATGTCCCGACATCCTGCCCTGGGTTGTTGCATTTTGTGCCACAGAGTTCAGTTGCATGGACACCAGCAGCTCTAGTGATCTTCAAGTTGCGCGGGCCCGTGCAGCTGAGACAGTGGCACCGTTGCAGAAGAGTCTCACTGGAAGCAAGTCACTTTCTGAAGCACAGAAAGAGGCTTTTGCTGAGAAGTGGCAAACTCTCGTCGGGTCCAAGTTTGATGATTTGGATGACGAAGAAGATGCTTATCAGTGGAGTCTACTTTGGCACATGGCCAACGCCACCAACAGCGCTGGCCTCATGTCGTCTTGGCCAGAGATTCTGGAGGCTTTGTCGGGCAAAAGGACAATAGACTGGAGCAGCACTCGACTCCATTGGGAAAAAGTTCTATTCACGGCACTTCTGAGGCTGCGAATTCGCGAAGTGCATTCGCACGAACCCACCAATGTTCAGGACGAGCGCTCATTGTCCCAAGTGTTCTTGAACTTGCAAAGCATTTACGAGACGAAGCTTTGCTCGCCGGGAGCTCTGGGAGGCCTGAAAGATGAGCATTTGCGCAGATTGGGCGTTGGCAAGGAGGATTCAATCCAACTGGCACTTCATCAAATCGACAAGGAGGATGTCATAAAGGGCATGTGGAACAACTGGATGGTGCTCCATGTAGCAGTTCCCCCCTCCAAAAAGAGATTTCTGAAGGCCTTGGAAGAGAGCAGGTGCAGTTGTATGTGCTACGAGGCCTGTCATGGCCAGTCCTCCCTGTTTAGATGTTGACAAAGCATTACAAGGCTCCCATGCGGGTCAAGTTTGAATGGCAGAAGGAGATGGCAAATGGATGCAAGTGGCGTGATTTGTACAGAATATTCCCTTTGTTGAAGTCCCCCGCAGAAATGGATATGATATGTATGTTTCTGGTATGTTTATGTACGTTCATGCATTTTTCACACTTCTGAACAAGGTATTGCTGCAATGCCTTTCTGATGTCTCAGTAAAGGATCCGATAGCGACCAGCATCACTTCCTTTTGACCGTGCCTGACAGGCATGTGGAAAGCTTAATCCTTCCGCGGTGGCAAATTGTCAGGAAATAGCACATCCTACGAACATCTCTGCTCATCAAAACGAGTGGAGAAAGGTCAAGCAGATCAACGTCAAGCGCGCAGTCATAGATTACATAGGATCGCCTGCTCATAAAGTCTTTACAAGTGCAGTGTATTTGAAGGCAAGATCGCTCAACGGGACGGGAAACATGAAGGTTGTTCCATGTAGGTTTACATTTTGAACCTGGTGAAACACGGAAATTCTGTCATGCAGTCATTTTGCAGAAAAGGTATGATATTTGAGATTCTTGACTGTTTTTTCAAAATCGAAGTTTCAATCTCTGTGAGTGTTGCATTGGCATCCAGAAAGCTTATAAAAGGGATCGGATAAAACAACCTTCAACTGCGGGAGAGGATATATGTCAATGCCCTGTCAGATTCTCCGGAAGAAGACAATTAGTGGCTGCGGCAGTCAGCTCGAAGTGAGGAGCAGGTACTCCAAACCGTTGCGTGGGTTTATCTCAACGTGTTCCGTCCCAGAATCCTGACTGGAACAGACTAAAGCAATATGTTTTGTTTGAATATCATCCTTTGTATGTCTCTGTTTTGCTTCCTTGGGCAAATACACAAACACACCTTGTTCTCGGGCACTATCCGGCACTGCCAGCATCTTTCCCTCAATCTAGTCCTCTTGGACTTCACTCGGTTGGCTTTATGGCGTTTAAGTTTCTTTTGTTGTTGTCTCCAGCTCTTTCGGCTTCAGGGTTGAACGGCTTTGTTGACATTGGCTAGCTTCGTTGGAGATTAGGTGGTTCGGCTGTAGTCATTAGCGTCTTTGCTTTTTATTGTTTGATTTGGCTTTGTTCGCTTCCAGCCACACACTTCTTGGCTAACGGCAGTCTTGGCTCTTGGAGGAGTGCTACTTCTTGTGCCTCATAGTGAGGCTATGTACTTGAGCCAACACGTGGCTGTTTGTGCGCACTTAGAAGTCCATTTCCAGTAAGAAGCTGATTTCTTGACAAGCTGTTGACAACTGCTCTGCAAGTGCCATACCCATTCTGAGCAAACCTTGAACAGTTTCCAGTGCCACTTCCCCAGGTGCACATGAAAAGGATTCAACCAGTTTGTGACTTCAAAACCTACCCTAAGACCCCTAAGCTAGTTAATTGCGGGGCACCGCTCAGAATTCCTTCTTGGGGATGACACCCTAATTGATGTAATCAACCAGGGTTTACTGATCCGGGGTTGATAGTACCAAAATGCTGCAAGATGCTGAGACCATTGACAAGCACCCAAGGAAATCAAGGTCCTTGGGACCTGAATTGCGGAAACATGCGGAAAGAATACTTCAGAAATGCACAATTCCAAATCAACTGTGTTGCTTATAAGATGTTGCAAACCTGCGACAGACAGGTGCCTTTGCAAAACAGTGCAATTGTTCACAGTAGGATGATAGACGCTTGTTGTGGGACATGCAAGGAATACTTTGAACAGAGTGAAGATCTGGGCCTGACAATCACACTTTGGACGGATCCTCGCAATGAAAGACTCTATGGCTATGATGATTTTCTGAAGCTACATCGACCATTCCGGCCCTGGCAAGATGCTGCGTTTGACGACGAGGATGACGAAGACGACGACGGGAAAGACGACTATGATTCCGACGAAGTTACGGATCTTGATATCGAGAATCTTGATCTTGATTTCGACACAGAGTAAGCGATAAAGGCAATTTGTGATGCTAAATCAAGCAAGCCTGCTGCAGACGGAAAAGAATGGCTTGAACCTCATTTCAAACTGCTGCAAACCAGTCTCGCTTATTGAGTTCGTGTGCATTTCCATGGAGGTGTTGAAGGATTAGGAAGTAGATTTGCTTTGGGCTTTGAGCAAGCACGCTGCCACTGTGCGTTTTGAGTGTCTGTGTGTGTGTGTGCGCGCGCATGTTTGTGTTGAAAGCCGCCCCTTTGTTTAAAGCAGTGGTTGTGAGAAACAAAGGTATTGTCTGCCCGGAGCGGTACATGCAGGGTTCTCAGTTTGAACAATCACGAGAAGTTGGCACTCTACACCATCTAAATAATTGTGAGTAATTGTCTCAATAATCCTTGGGGTTTGTACCACTATGGTTGCAGGTGCGGGCCATACCCCGGCAACACAGAGCCAGTGGCTTGCCCAGCAGGACGGCCATGGGGAAACGGAGCCCAAAGAGGGCTTCCAATTTTTCAGCCAACATGAGCCATCCATGTCAATGTGTTGTTACCCTTGTCAGATCGACTTTCGATAGCCTCAACTTGTTTGCTAACTGCTGCTAAGCTGCTGCCGCTTTTTGCCAGGCTCTTTCAATCCTTGGCAAGGCCAATGGAACTGCACTGTGTGCTTGGAGGGAGGCGTTTGTTCGGAGGCTCAGTGTGGGTTTTCAGGGCCAATTTGGACGCTCACTTTGTGCCAATGAATAACGAGTTTCAGGATGTTTCAGGACATGCCAGCAGCAATTTTTGTCCTGCGTATGTTTGAGACCATCAGAGACCATCATTGAATCAGAGATCATCATAGATCATCATGGATCATTTCATTCATGAATATTCATGATGATTCTTATGTCCTTGTCAGATGTTGAACCATGAATCTCGGTACGGAGTTCAAGCAGTTCCTGAGGCCCTCACGGTCGCATGCGCCTCCCATTGCCTTGCCCATGTGGCTATGAGTGCAGCGTTGACCTCAGTGGTGCTCCAACAACTCGGGGGACTGGAGAATGTCAGCATTGTGAGCGTGAGCGGTCAGAAGACTCAGACGCACTAAAAGGATTAAATCTATATACAGTACATTACAGTACACATCTTCAGTTTTGCCTTGTTTTACGGCCAAACATGTAGTAGAGGAATGTATATCCTATTCGGAAGATGTTTTCCTCGAATTGAATTCGAGGAAAACATCTTCCGAATTGCTTTCAGCCTTTGAGAGTCTTCGGTTAAAACTCCAGCAATTTTGCATAAAACTTGCGGGCCGTTGCCACACCTGCAGTTGTTTCAGTATGCTAAACACTCTCAATGAATGTTAAAGCTGATATATGCGTTACAGAGAGTACATTAGAATGGGTTCAAACTCATCACCATCGTCAATGTACTGAATTGTACTGATATCTTATGATATCTTGAGCATCATACGTACTGACCTAATTTGACCCACATTAATCTTCTCCACATCTCCACTTTCAAAATAGGCAGCTGCAGGAGATCGTGGCACTACACGTGCTCAGAATCTTTGCCCAGCTGGTCTCATGTGCGACGAGGGTGTCACTCGGAGAAATAGAACGAAGATGAACGCACTTCCATCGAGTTCCAATCGAATTTTCAATCGAACTTTGCAGCAATGCAGAGCAGCATAGAAATGCTACTTGTACCTCTTCAGTTTGCAAAAAGCAAAGGGCCCAACAATTACAAGAGTTGAACAATGGGAAAGAATCTTGTGTTTGATGATGTTTGATGTTGTTTGATGTTGCCGGGCCGTATGATTGTGTGGCTCCACATCAACATCAGTGCAATTTCAAGTCCGTTCAACTCGGAAAGAACTCCCGCCTATCTATACAAGGACATACAAGGTCAAGTTGTTTTTCATATTCCTTGACTGTAGAAGTAGAACTACCTATAATTACGTAGAGTATGTATATAGAATTCTTCACATAGCATCTTCTCATTTCCCAAGCTCTTGATACGTAGCCGTCCTTCCGTTTTGGTTGCAAGGTCGCAACCAATATCGAGCCCCAGCTCTGCGAGCCGAAAACCTTTGACATCCGAGTGGACACAAGTCTGGCACTCAGGGCAGATCCGCCTTGGGAGCCATTGAATAATGGAACAGGATGAAAGAGGTGATTGGGAGAAGATTTCAGTGGCCATTCTGAAATTGATTTTTCCGGAAAGTTTGACGATGTTTTTGCTGTGTCGCTGCATCATTGCCTCGCAGGTCTTAGCAGAGAAAGAGAGAAGATTTGTGTCTATGGCATCGGGCAGCAGTTTGTTGAGTACCAGAGGCGATGCTGAACCAAACAGTTTTCCAAACAGCTTTCCAAATAGTTTTCCAAATAGTTTTCCAAACAGTTGTCCAAACAAATTTTGCAAACATGGTCCAACATCAATCAATGAATCGTTTTCTCTTTTTGGTTTGGTTCAAGGTGGAGCCATCACAGCCCTGTGGATCCCTGCGGACAATCTCGAGCTACAAATTTGTAGAAAAATGTTTCAAATTTATTCAAATTTTGTAATATATCTCAACAATTCTCAACATATTTCAACACTGCACCGAACAAAGAGCAAATGCATCATGTTCGCAGGTTGCTTACAGTTCCTCGAGTGGCAGAAAGGTTTGGTTGGGGACAAGATCAGGCAAGGTTCAGCAATGTCTTGAAAGGCTTCATTGCAAATAGATGCAAATAGTGTGTTTCGATCAGATCATTTCTGATGGGAGGTTCGGCTGTGGTTGGTTAGGTTTCCAGCTGGTGAGCCAAATCTCTCGTGGAAAGAATGGTCGCGTTGACGGTACAGAGTCTGGGCACAGTGATCTAAAAATCTCTCAAAAGTAAAGATGAATCCTTCTTGAAAGCATTGGATGATTTGGATGCATTCCAGAACCTGCCATGGTGTTTGCCACACAAGCAATGCGTTCAGTTCGTCAACGGAACTTTGGTGGGTAGAGCAGCTTGCTGCTGGTCGTTGGGAAGCCCAGAAAGTGGTCCAAGTTAGCTTCTTAGTGCAGCGGCGCAGCGGAAGACGTAGGTCCTCCATGATCCTTGCAACCTTTCAGATCTTTTCTGCTTTGACGTTTGAAGCGACGTGCTCTTGGATGTTTTTCAAGACAGCCTGACACAACCTGACCATGCTGTTCCCAGTTCCCAGTCCCATATGTCCCATCAGTCTTAGGGACATCTTCGAAGCCTCAGGCCAGAGAGATTGTCCAGTTCCTTCGATAGCATTGCGGCAGACTTCAAGGCTGCAAATGTCTGTTGCCCCAGAGCATCCCAGACATCCCGGAACACATCTCCCACATCTCCCACATCTCCCAATTGACACCAAGCTGACTCACTTGAGAAGATTTTGCGTTGGCATGGGTTGCCATGTTTTGCACACATCCAGAGATAGAAAAGCATGCTGCAAAACAAAGTGTTCAACTATCGCAACACCACTGCAGAAAGCCAGAAAGCCTCTTGACTTCCTGATAAATCACCAGTTGGAACGACTCCAAATCATACCAAAACTATGCCGGCTAAGGACACCCTGTCTGCACGTAGTTTCGCACGCTTGTCAGCCTCAATTCAGAGTCGTGCGGTAGCCCAGGAACCGGCAACAGCGCAGTGTGGAAAAATTGAACCCGGCTTTCAGGAGATAAGTGGTTGTGCAAAAGGGACATTTGTAGGTTAAGCCAAGATCTTGAGTTGTCTCTGGGATCGCATCTGATCTTCTTGCTGAAACTCTTGGATTGTGGAAGCTAGGAGAACCACTACTACTACCCCTCGCTTTCAATCCTTGTTTCAGTGTGTTGCAGTGTTCCATGTAATCATCACCAGTTGTACCTAGCAGTGGGAAGGACAGACTAACAGACTAGCTCGAGATGCAAGCATTGGAATGGAATTTAGCAGGCCTGACAAGAACATACAACAAGAGCTAGGAGGAATTTTGTTGTTGGAACTTCAAACTCCAAGCTGCTCCAAGCTTTCTTGTTTTATCATGTTTTATCAAGGTTTAACGTGTGCATGCCACATGCAAGAGTGTGTGTGTGTGAGTGTGTTTGTCTGTCTGTCTGTGTGTGTGTGTGTTTGTAACATTGTGTAACACAATTTTGTTGCACGAAGTCTCCAAGTTAATGTTGAGGAATTCCGACCGAAATCCTTTGCAAACCATCCCAACATGTCTGGCTGATACAGCAATTTGGACGAGGTGAGGTGCTCTTTTATTTATCCAGACTCCCTTTGTGATAGCCTGCAGAGGAATCAACCTGTTCTTGCTTGACATGCTTTCAGGATGGCCTCCGAATGGCATTCCATGATATTCTTTGATATTTTATGATATTTTAATGTTTCATCAGATTTCATCACTGTATTTATATAATTTATATGTTTCTATTGATTTATTTATTAGGTCCTGGAGTCCTGGATGCAGTCGTGTCGCTGTAGATTGCCTCATCGATGCCCTCAGGGACTGCAGCAGCGCGCGACCTGGACCTCTTTGCCCCAGGCCATGTGTTTGGAAAAGGATGGAAAAGGGGTCCCTGGGTCAACTCTTGGGCAGTTGGGACTAAAGGCTGGTCATATTCTATGGATGGCAATGGATGGCAATGGATGGCAATGGAATCGGAATGTCGCAGGCTTTGATGGCCTCACGCTCTTGAACATCACGGATGACCAGTTCCAAGAAGACCTGGTGATTCTCTACCCGAAGGCAGCGGGAAAAAAAAGGCCATAATCAACGGAATCAATTTTCTGAGAAATCTAGATAAATATCATGAAATATCCATTTAGAACCATTTTGAAAAAATATTCATAGAAAAGAACCCTGGCCCTTTCAATCTGATCACTCTGTGGATTGCCATTAGTGTAAGTCTACCAACCCATTTGGGAAGATGGAAGGGAACAAACCTTTCCAAATGTTTGAGCCACCAACAAGCAATGAATTCGTTCTATTGTCACAGGAATCACACAGCATGCAAGGTCCACCAGGTACAATCAAGCACATGGCCTTCGTCCTGAAGAATTTGTAGCAGAGCCATAACTACACCTTGTTTGAAGCCTCGACTTGTCGACAGGCAAGACAATGGCTTCATCATTACATCGAGAAGTTTGTTGCTCAGAGATGCTAAAAGATTCCATGCCGAAACCACCTGCCATATCACAAGATGTTTTCACTTTGACACTTGCCGCACCTAAACTCCCCGAAATCGCACAGTTGTTTTGAGGCTGTGGAACTTCAAGCGACCTTTGCTGATTCCTCAGTCTTACGTTAGCTGTTGCACCCAGATGAAAAGTGAAGCTTCGACAAGGTGGTGGTGTTCCTGACCAGTGTGAATGAAGGATGTTTCAAACCTTTGTTTCGGATATCTTCTATTGAAAATCCATTGAACCAGTGGGCTTTACATTTCTAAAAGGTCTCCGCGTTTCAATTCTTACCCCATGTGCTGCAAAGAAGAATGGAAGAAGTGAGATGGGATTTGCTAGGTCTAGCAGGTGTTTGCGTCGTTTGCGTGATAGACTGTCTAAACTTCCAAATCATTGTGTTCAAAGTGGAGCAAACTAAGGCCATGTCCCTCCGGCGCCTACTGCAACGAGGGTACTTGTTGCTGCCTCGGTAATCAGAGTTCACAAATTACTGGATCAATTTTGTTTTTTTCAGCACTGAACGTGTTCCAGTGCTGATGTTCCAACTGTCCCTTCTAGCTTCAAGTATTCAAGGGTTCAAGTTTCATGTACCCTCACAACGCATTGATCTACCTTGATATTCTGGCTTCATCTAGCATCAAGCAAAGCATGCTGGATTTTCTTTGTACCCTTCTTTAAAAAGCATGAGCGAGCTTGGGTATATTGAAAGTTGCTTTGACGGATGTTTCAAGAAGTTCACTTCTTCATGCCAGACAGACTGTACAGAGCATACCTGAGGCATTTCTACAGGTTGAAAGAGTTGAATTTACTGAACAGTAGTGAGATGTAGTGAGTCTTCTAACCCAACCAGTTGTTGACTGGCGTTTGCGTCCGCGCTTCAAGCATGAAGAATAGGAAGACATGATGCGTCTGAGGCCCTCGCTACTTGCTGACGGGTGTTGTCGATGTTGACTTTGACCGTCCTAGTAGCGTCAGTACCTTAAAGTCTCAGCACCAAAATGTGATGATCAGTAGCTCAATGCAGGAGCATGTTGCGAAGATGATTGCACCCATAGGTTGAAGAAAGCAATCCAATCCCAGGAACATTCCACAACATTCCACCAATGCCCAGAACACCCCTAGACCGAAGAATGATCGACTTCCTGACTTACCTCATTAATTTACATCATGTATTTGTCTTGAGACATCACAGAGCAACGGTGTTTCTGGAAGCCCAAACAGATGAATCTATGACCCCCAGGCCATCAACGAAGCGAGACGCTTGGCAGAAATGCACTACTCTGATCTGATTTATCAAACCTGCCTGGGCCTCAGTAGAAGCTATTGGAATGGCATGGAATCCTTCGGCCAAAGCATGGTGGCGATGGTGACCATCATTGGCCATTCAAATTTGGTCATTTGATCCTGCCTGATACTCAGATGTCAACCGTTCTCGCAACGACTCCAACTACACCAATGTCCATGCTCCTTCAGGCTTGGTGAAATGTGGAAAAGCGCAATGGCATGCTGACAGAAAATAGATAGAGAGGTCAAATTTGTTTCCTCAAGCACAATGTATCTAGTGAAGGACATGTCCACGAGACAGAAGTTGCTGCTATGAGTAGTAGAAGTTTCTGCTAGGCTTGAACTTTGCATAACTTTGCATTCCGTAACGCCAGCCAGCATGTTCCTGTCACGGCTAGGAGAGGAGATGGTGTTTGCGAATACTTCTGGCGACAATTGGACCTTCAACGGATCCTTCAACATTTCCAGGCTCGGTCAGTGCAGAGTATAGACCAGCCGTCTAGGCGCAAGACACTCCAAGACAGGCGCGCCATGGGCGGCATCTTCAAAAGTGTAGCATCATGATGCATCGTGAGAGTGGCAGGTGGGACATGCCTTCGGACTGCTCTGATTGCTTCCCCAACCAGTCCCAGCACACCTTTGTGAAGCCGGGAGCAGAGGCAGGTTACTGCCGCTTTGATCCACTTGCTTCTAATGGTGGCAAACACAAGGATTCTCCTTCTCTATTCTTTGCCTACCTCACCCAAAAGACGACTTTCCACGTGCTCGCCCAATTTTGAGCATCGAGTCCTTGCCATCTATTCCATCAGGCTAGCACTATGAGAGAAGCTTACCTTCATGTGCACAGGGAGTCGGAAGCCTGTGAGAATTCAGTTGCTTCATTTAGTTTGCATGTTTGCTTCATGTTTATCGGCTCCTAGTTGGCCTACTGATCATACCGGGTTTTGACATGTTCCGTACTGTAATTTCTCGCCATATCCTTTGTCATTCAGGGTATTCAGGTGTACACTCTAGCTTCACTCTCGGTTCACTACCATGGACAAAAAACGGTCCATGCAATGAGGTTCGAGCAAGCCGAGTCTCTGGGAGCTCCACCACCACGCATGCGGCAGAGCTGGCTGATGTTACAATTGAAACAACAGGTTACAACCGGTTACAACCGTTACAACTGTTACCCAACGGATTTGTAGTTTTGAGATGTCTTGAGTTTCATCCTGGAGTTCCAGTGACATTCAATGACTTTCAGAGACTTCCAGTTTCAGTTCGTCATTCATTGCTTCTGCTTCAACCCTTTGGCATCGTGGGTGTGGACTGTGCACCTCTCGATTCCAAAGAAGATAAAGAAGTCAACGGACAACTGAATGTCTCCGTTTCGAAGCTTAGCTGTCAAGGCTCAAAGTAGAGACTCGTGGTGGTCTCTGGGAGCCATGCTATTGACAATAGCAGCATTGGCATGGCAGGCCAGATTGCTCTTGGTCGGTGTTTAGAGGGAGCATAGAATAAATTCGGAAAACATGTGCAGCAAAATGAGTTACCAAAGACTGGCTGACACTTGTATGTGATTCACCGTCGCAGGCCGGAGCTGCGCTGGAATGTCCCAAGCCTGTGGAGAAAGCTCCAGTGACATTCCCTAAGGAGCTGCTGAATGACTTTTCAGATGAGCGAATGTTCAGTGGTCACTTGGACTGTCAAGTTGGAGGGTGCTTGTTGTCGTCTAAATCTACTGCAAATAAGACCCTCCCCCCAGGTCTTTGAATTGCCTAGATAGTTGTGAACATGACCGAATCTTGCATTCAAGGGGCCGTTGACAGGCTTTCGAGCAAGGATATGCTTTCGCAAATGGATGTCAGTCGGAATATGTCAGAATGACTGCAGCCATTTATCATCATGTGAATTATTTATCATGAAGGATACAGTATCTGGTCGGAGGTTTTATCAGCAACCTGACACTGTTGGCCAAGTCCCATTTCCAAGTTGATTCGGTGCAGTGAATAGAGGGAAACATAAGTGAACATGTACGATACATTACGTTGCACTGGACAATAGTTCACACATTGAACTTCATTGAACTATCTCAAGAACAAGACAGGACGGAACAACTGTGTTTCTGTGTGAGTGAGCCAGATTGTATCAGTACAATATCCGTGCAGTATCCAAACAGACGCCATGTTGATGGTAGAAACGAGGAGATGTCGGGACAACCGATGGGACTCCTGGGCAGCTCGTGCCGCCAGGTTACATCAACGTGACGGACAGGGACTTCCTGTTCTACTGGTTTGTGGAAGCCAAAGCCACGCGGAACACCCGGACTGCGAATGTTCCGGTTATTCTTTGGAGCAACGGTGGACCAGGTTGCACCTCAATGGAAGGGGCAACAACAGAAATCGGACCTTTACTCCTCAAGGGAGTGAAGACTGGAGATGGATATTCAGGATTGAAGTTAGACAGACTGGTCAAACTCGGTCAAACTAAGTCAAATTTCATACAGTTTTTATCTCGATTGATTGCAGTTCTTTGAGCGTTTCAGTTGATTCTTTGCCCTGAAGGACGGTTGTCCTCAAACCCCTTCGCCTGGAATCATCGAGCTCACATTATTTTTGTAGACCAACCGCGATATGTTGGGTATTCCACTGGCTCCGGTCCTTTTGTCCTCTCTTCAAAAGACGCTGCTGCAGACATAGTGCAATTTATCCGGGGCTTCTCAACTGCCTTGGATTACCTGAGTATCTTTGTGTATTGCAACCTGTTGCCTCGTGTTTGTAGTTGCAGTATATTACAGTATTTCATTTGTTGTCCTTGTTTATTTTGTTTGATCCTCCTGTATGTCGTTCTTGTTGTTCTTGATGGTGTTGTTGGTCGATGTTGATGCATGTGAGGAATTTGCATGGCCAGTGCTAAAATTTGAAGCAATGTTTTACCTGTATGGGGAAATTTGAAAATGTTGATCGGAATCAGTATGAGTTAGCCAACTCCCAAACGTCCCAAGCTACTCGTAGAATGGTCAACAAGGAGATGCAGGGGAATGCTGACCCCACGTAAGCCAGTTCTTGAATTGCTGGTCCATAGCACAGCAGGAAGATGCAGAAACATCAGGAGAGCTGTTCAGTTTAAAGGTTCCCTCAAGTCAAGCAGGACAGCGAGGAAAAGGTATTGCAGCTTGCTCTCACGACGCATTGCGCATATGCGAATTGGATCTACATAATGCCAGGGACAATAACACAAATGTGCATGTTCAAAACCCCAGCTGGTTGATGATTGTACTCGTAGGATATTATAGGGGATTCTACTACCGAATACTCATATTGAGATCCATTTCGGATATTTCGGGAACCCTCATGAAGCACCCATGTTTTCATTTGGTGTTTGACACTGCTCAAATGGCACACAGTCCCATTTGTGTTTGGGTGTCAATGTCATTGTCGTTCTTTTCTCATAATTAGTTCATGTCAGTTTCTCGTTTACAGTATGGATCTACATGGGCATGCTCAGCAACTGCTATTCGCCACAGCAACCGCAAGGTTGGCGAAGACTTTTCCCGCAATTTGCTAACTCCAAGTTCGTCCTTGCCAGCGAGTCATACGGGGGTCATTATGTGCCAGCCTGGGCAGAAGCCATTCTGGAATTCAACAGAAAGAGACCTGGCTGCCACTGGCTGCAAGTGAAGATTCTCCAAGCAAAACAGGTTACGTTTGCGTTTTCCTTGCTGACAGAGATCTCAAAGCTAAGGACACCATCTGAAGAAATTTCAGTCGCCGGTGTTGTGCTGAGCAACACATGTATTGATCAACGACTTCAAGGCGACTTGTTTTCATTGTTTGCCACCTCTAATTTCAACATCCCGCTCGCTTAGGAGATCAAGGCAAATGATCAAGGCAGAAGGTTTGATGTCGCATGTGTGGATTGTATACGCTGTTCCAGCCTTATTCTCCCCACAGACCCACATTGACAAGAAAATACTACGAGAAACACAATAGAAATCTGAAACCTTTTGCTGGGGCATGCAACACAAACTGATGTGACGGGTTGTAAGTCTTTCTGTGTGACAGACGGAAGCAAACCTTAAGTCACGAAGTTCATTTTCTCCGCTCAAATATTGACAACTAAGACTTAGTTACTAAGTATTATGGTGAGGTGAGACGTGAAAGATAATTTGTTGCTTCGTAAATGCACGGGTTCACAGCAGAAAGTATTTGCATGTATTTGCATGGTTTAGCATTTGCCGACCGACTGCAGAAGGCAATCTAATATGGGGGTCTAAAAACCGGGTATGGTATAATTGAAAATGCACACTTTTAGTGGAAAAATGATTGTCAACGATCACATTTGAGGTACTTACCCAATTGCTAGACAAACCCATATTCTGCGGTGTTTTCATGCCGTAGCCTTTATATGTGCACACGCACTGGCAACCAGATGAATTGATTGTACTGGTGCAGATTGAAGGCCACTCTCAATTCAGGAGAATAATGGAGAACAGGGAGATAATATAAGAGCTGCAAGTGCTCGCAGGTTTCAGTGCTTTCAAGCGCTTTGCTAGAAAGCAATCGCTAATTCCATCCAATGCTTATCCCACCTCTATGGCATCTGCGCGGCCACTTGGTGAGCTTTTGTTGTTTGATCATGTTTGATCATGTTTGATCAACGTGGCCAGTTGATGTGTTGTTCATTCAGTTTCCATTGACGGAACCTTTGTTGGTTCATTCTTGGCGGGCGCTAAGAACTGCTCCCTTTTCCGGGACTACAGTTGCAGTGTTTTCCTTGTTTCTTCATGCAACAAGCAAAGGTTTCAAATTTGGAACTACAAGAAATACATGCCCAATACGTACGACTATCGGAGAGTATCCGCCGGCTCTTGCTGCGGATGCATGGGTTACAACTACTCTAGCTTCGACAGGCACGGTCGGATGGCATTCGTACTTGTGTTTTCTCTTGAGTCTTGCAGGCACAGAACCAGCAGTAGAGCCCTAGCACGTTGCGCTTTCAGGGCCGTTTACGCCGTGAGGTGGTTCTCTTCAGCCAACGTGCGCAGAGCACTGAATGTTTGTGGCAATGCGGGCCAAGCATCCTTTGGGGGCTGCGGTGCTGGGTGCATCACCTTCCCCAAATCCTTCGACGCTGGCGAAACTGTAGACAACGTGGCGACAATTGCGAAGCTGTTGGAGCTGAAAATTCAAGTTTTGATGGTCTATGGCATGAAGGATACCACATGCAACTACGAAGGCCAGTGGAGTCTTCGTCCTGGTGGTATCATGTGTTGAATGACGACCTGCAGAGTGTGACAAAGATTGGATCACTTACAGAGGAAACCAAGGCTATAGATCCGCTGTAAAGGATGCGTCAAGGACAATGAAGCAAGTCTCCTTTCCCTCAGGGACACAATCCATCAACAAAAGAGGAACGTCATTGGTCATTGAGGTTAGTATGTGGCATTTCAGAACACATCATTGGCCAACTTGGGTTGAGCTACTCTAGCTATCTTACGGTGGTCCCAATCGACCCTTCAACACACAACTGCTTCGTCTGTTTTGTCGAATCACCTGGTTCGAATTCTTTTTTGCGAGGCGGCTATGCTGTGGCATCTGCCTTGAGATGGAAAAAAGCAGATCTTTGGGCAAAGTCATCCCTTAAAGATCTCTTTTTGAATGGGGAGGTAGCTGGTAAAGTGCAATCTGGCGGAGGATTGACGTGGATGCAGCAACTTGGCAGCTGAACTGGTGACAAGCTGCAGGCTCTGCGCAAGTTTTGTACCATTTGTACCATGAACTGGAGGAAGGCAAAGATGTGAACATGTGTGAGAATAAAGAAATGACTCCAATGTCAAAGGTGTTCTGCAGGCCAGAACGGAATTGGTTGTGTGTAGTCGTCAAGGGACATGTACCAGTTATCAAGTCATCAAGTCACTGAGGGTAAATCTGCAGTACTGTGGATACATTCATGCAATAAGCATGATGCAAACTGAACTTCCACTTGTGCCTTGGAGACTCACTTTGTGGAGGCCTCCCCAAACTTGTGCTTGACAATGGAAACCCGATGCAGATTGCAGGAGTGTATTCGGCACCATCTTGCAGCGCCAGTCTACTTACCTGATGAACTGTTCAGTCTTCAAGCAAGGATTCATGGAATCCTCTGGATCAGCCATTGGATGCTAGCAGACTTTGGTTTCTGCTGCTCCTTCTGTATGTTACAATTGTGTTGGACCAGTGGGCCAATGGCAGATTTAAACTCGCCTTGGTGCGGAAAGAAAATGCAAGATATCCACCTGCTGACCCCCCCAGGTTTTCACTTTGTTGCTTTGACATTCATCCAGAGTCAGACGGCCTAAGGATTGAAGAAGCAGGGCACATGAACCCTGCAGACAATCCCCGGGCTGCTCTCTTCGCATTCAACAAGCTCTTTGATGAGACTTGCAGAGATGAAAAGTGGCGTTCTTATTATTATGCTTTCCGAATTTGAGAATTTGAATACAACCCCAATGGCATTTGCCTGGAACCTGTTCCAGTTTGGGCACAGTCGCACATGCCCACACAGACTTGAGATGGGTGAAAGTCACATGAGGCCCCACATGCAAAAGTTTGCATAAACAACATCAGTTTGCCCAGCTGTCACACAGCAGGCTGCAGTAGTGCGGTTGATGTTATATAATGTCAGGGCGGGCTTTGATGCTGCACATCATGTGTTGGGGTTGGGCTCTGGTGCGGGTGTTCACTTCTAAGATGCTCTTTTTGCATCCATTTTCTGTGATGTATATAATCAGGACAAAATAATATGTAAAGGTAAAGCCCAAATGAAGCTCTTCAATGTAATGTACAAGCAGGACAGGTTGCTTGCAGCCGTTGCAGGTTGCACCAAGACCCAAAAACCCTTCAGAATTAAACATGCGCAGAGCTCTCGTAGAGACAACACATGACTCAATAGCCCTTTTCCAACTCATCCTCAGCAGAATTGGCAGAGCAACAGGTGATTTGGAATCAAATGGAATCAACTTTACAAAATCTCCAGGCTTATCAACTTGAAATCAACTTAGCCAACCTCACTGAGGATTTGGACCTAACGGAGGCATCGTCGCACGGCATCTTTCAAACCAAGGATGAGGATTTCATGCCATCCCAAAGGATCGGCAGGCAAGTCAGGTGTCCTTTTTGATCCTTTTTGTTAGTTTGTGTGTTTTGTGTGCTTTGCGCAGTTTTCCGCAAGATGAAATCTCGTCGTTTGAATCAGTTCTGATTCTAACCAAATCGTCAGTTGAAGCATACCACGATGTAGCATAGCTTCGCTAGAAAAAGAGCATGTATTTTGCTTCCCGTGCCACAGATCGGACCCCAGGCAAGATCTCGGTACATGGCGGATAACGACGTTGCTGCTGGGGCTCTTTTTCACTCTAGTTCTTCTTATTGCTGTGCGTAGCATGGTCTGGCGAGGTGTCTTGACATCAAGGACTATGCAGCTTGTTGATGTCGAGAAAGACGACTCCACCCGGCATCAAAAAGCACATGACAATTTTACTGATTGGTCCGATCTGTTTCATTCTGAAATTGAATGTCCTGCACCAAGGTTTCGTTTTGGGACAACTGGACTTTCAGAGTGTAGACAGCAGAGAGCTTGAGCTGCAGGCGTGTCCCATCCCTGGTTTTGCATTTACCAGGGTGTTTTTATCCACTCAAATAAAAGCGTTGCAGCATGAGTTGACATGACTTGAAACATGATAAAGTGATAGCATGCTCACTGTTTGCCAACTTGGATCACGATCACGTGACCACATGAGACCTCGCCTGGCTGACTGCCAACGCCAAGGAGCTGACAGATGGGCTGACACGTGTAGAATCCGATGCAATTTAAATTGTACATATTTTGGAGAGAATGAAATGATAGCGAAACAATCAGATGAATTATTTTTGTGCAAAGACTCCCCCTGCTACCCTGACACTTGTCTGGAAGGGCCAGTTGAGCAGGGAGACTTCATAGCATTTGGCCTGCAAATGTAGTCCAAAGATGCCATCCTCCTGACATGTTGATTTGAAGATCAAGAAGTGTTGGCGGATTTGTCCGTTTACTACTGCACAAGATTATTTCCCAGAACGTTTGTGGTGTCGTATCCTTTGATCCTATCCGTATCAATATTACTATTGTCAGGCTGCTTTGGTTGCTGTTGTTAAGCAAGCGGCTCAAAGCGAGTCCTGACATTTGCGAAGCATTACGTCAGGAAAAGGTGAATTCGGTTACTGGTCGGTCACGTCCCAAAGTCTAAGGGGCGAGAGCAACTTGACATTCTACAAAAGCAAATAAGATCATTCCAAGAGTGTCTGAGGGCAAACTCTATCAGACAGGGACTTTTACTTGCTTATATGCAAGTAGAGTCATGATGATGACGTGCCCTTAATCAGAACAGCTACTCATACGTGATGTCCTGATTCTTTTGCCAAACTTCCCTGAATAATCTCAGCCTGTCAGCTCACCAATCTGGGTAGAATGCTCAAGGGGTTTGGCGGGCTTTTGCAAGTCAGCTTTGATCTTTGCAGTTCTACCATCCTCCCTTGCCAGGTCGGATATGCCAATGCATGAGTTGTACGCTCCTGGGGAGGCGACATCACTGGTCTGTAGCTTACATAGATGGCACTTGGAGCGTTCCGTGACTCTTGTTGCTCTCAAGACCACCTCTTCTCCAGCATTGCAGACGCGGCACTCCGAAACTTCAGCTGCTAAGATACAGTTTTGGCTGAAAATAGACTAGGTGCATGTGACACATGAGACCATGTGATTACCAGAAAAGACAATGGTTGACTATCAATGATTATCATTCATATCATTTCAATATTTCATATTATCATGTATAAGTGTATGATCAATATTAGTTTTATTAGCATGTTCCCATATGTTCCCCCCTTAGAAATGGTCAGGGGGTATCCCATGGTATCCCAGTTTTTTCACCACCCCCAACAAAATTCAGCCGAACCAAGGCGCCAGAGCTAGCATTAAGACAGCTCGTGTCGCAGAGGCATCGGCGTGAGCCATGCTTTGGGGGAACCAGAAAAGGCAATGATCTGATCTGTACATGTTTGTATATCAAATATGTGTATACTCCCCAGTACCCCACACAAAACATGACAAAATGACAAAATGTGACCACATATTTGCTGTTAAAGAATATTTTTGGGACCGCAGAATCCATGGAGAAACTGGCCAGAGTGTTGCTTATTGCAATTCGAATCCATCATGCCTCCCCTTGTTGGAGATTCGGATTTGGGATGTTTGATGCCTTAGAGTTGTAGCGAGAAAAGATGCTTTCAGAATTAGGATAATTAGGAAGATTTCTGTGGACGAACCATATCCTCCACCAGAAAAGCTTGACGTGAACAGATATCCCCGGAGACCCGAGAATGAAATTACTCCATATGACCTGCATCCCATGTTCTCAGGAAGTCCGGACAATGGCGAGAGTGGATGCCGCGAACTTGGAAAATTACAGTCATCGAGATTGGCCTTGGCCCTGTAATTGTCAGCAATCCTCATCTTTGTGTAGCAAGGACCGGAGTGAACGCGAGCGCCGGAAACACTTCCATGACCAGAAACAACAGCGAAGCTTGGAACGCTTTGCCCTCAGTTTGGAGCTGACAGCCATGGCTTGCTGATTGTGGTCAGATGAGCAAATACATACTAAGGCCCTGTCATGCCTTCTTTGTAACTGATAAAGTACTCAACACTACAATCATCTTCAACCAGCTTCAGTCACTCAGGCTTCTGTGGCTTACACTCGCCAGCTTCAAGAGGACCAAGTGCTTTCCACCACAGAGGCCAGTGACAGAGCTTCATATGCGTTGCAGAATGTTTCGGAAGACCAACAGGACTAGTGCGTTCACATTTGTCACGCAAACACGCAAAGACACACACACACGTTCCCCCTCTCTCCCTCTTTTGCTAGACTAAGATTGTCCAAGATGTATGGTGTAGAAACGTCCAATCCTAGAGGGATGCGTATGTAGATGTTGTTTCGTTTTCAAAGATTTGGAGTCTATCTGAATTGGACAAATTCGCGTCATTTCGCGTCTTCTTACGATTGGCCAAGAAGAAGGCAACATGATGATATCACCATGATCAGGATGATGCAACTGTGTTTTAGGGATCAGGAACTTGCTACATTCCATTAGATGATAGCGACAGTGCGGCTTTTTGAGTGGCTTCAATTCAACTTTCCTGAACTCGCTGAACTTTCCGTTGATTTCACAGTTGATTTTAGTCTTGTTGGCAGTATGCCCTTCCTGCGATCAACCCATTGGCAATGCGAGCTCCACAGTCATCTCCTCAAGGGATGATTCACCCCCCAACGACTGGGTCAAGCGATGAGAGAGTGTCAAAGCCTGTCAAAATCATCGGGAAATGCGAGAAATGTGAGAAATGTGAGAAATGTGAGAAATGTGAGATGGCGTTTGAATGCGTTTGATCATGTTAGACTGTTAGATGTGTTGCATAAATTTCTGCGTAACCGATGACAACCGAGGCAATGTATGGCAGGCACTTATTGCCTGTCGCTCAGTCTCCACTTGGCAGACCTGTCCAGATCTCCAAAATGCTCGCAGCAGCTCAACTTCCAGAGTTCAAAGATGTTCAAAGAAGATAGCTGGCATAGCTGGTCCATGCAACTCTAGCACGAGTGCACTGATCTTCCCTGATCTACAAAGTCCAAGTCTGAGTTTCTTAAGACTTGGGCATATTCCGCGGGAATCTGCTGGATGCACTTTGCTTCTTGCCGCTTCCAGCCTATCCACAGAAATAAAGTGACATGTCCAGGAATCCGAAGTGTTTGTTTTTCCATGTTCTTCCTTGTGATGGTATAGCCACACAGTGTCGCAGTCATGCTGCGAGGTGATGCTCGGGCCGCATCATCAGCTGGAACGGGCTTATGTCCACCAGGGTCAGCCAATTGGGGCCCTGGGTGGGGGCGAAGTGAATCGGCATATGGTTTTTGACCCGGGTGACCCGGGGCCAATCAGGTCACATTCGGAGGAAGGGTTCAGAATTTGAAACCCAACTTGAAGCTGGCGGTATTGCGGCTTGGGGATCGTTTGTGCCCTTTCATGTTTGGACTCGTCTCTTCCTGCGCGTTGACAAATACTCATTTGAAATCAGACTCACACACTCACAGTTTTTGCTGAGGGCCAAAATGTCCGCATCCTTTGTGATGATGTTGGCCAGGAAATACTGTCCTCCGGGCTCTCCCATTCCGGAAGAGGAGCGCAATTTTTAGGAAGCAGGGTGTGAAGACACTCATGGCACCATGATAGTCATTGCGGAAAAAGACTTTTTGCTAGCACTAGCATGCTTTTGATATTTTACTTCAGACGACAAACAAACTGTATACTGATGTATACACATGCTGTATACAGCGCAATTCGGAACCGTGTTTTTGTGCTTGGATCTGCTTGGTAGCATCATAGTTTTTCCACGTTTTCCAAGGCACCAGAAGGAGTCTTCGTGGACGGTTCTGGTAGTGTGCGAGGTGTGCAGTGTCGGGCTCAGGGGAGACCCATGGAGTTCGATGGAGTCCGATGGAGACCGAGAGCAGTGGCAAGGCGAGCTCCGCAGCACTTGGCTCAAGTTGCAGCAGAAGGACTCCACTCCAGATGTGCGAAGAGAATAAGACATGGAGATACGACTGAGATACGACTCTTTGCTCATCAATCCAGAGAAATTGCATGGTAAGACACACCATTGATTTTGGACATTTTGAGCCCCAGAGCACCAGTGAATTGACACCTTGAAAGGAAACCAGCCGGTCGGCAGGCAGATTTCATACAGCCATGGCGAACATCAATTGGCCTGGCCTGCTAGCTTGGAGCAACTTGACCATTGCTGAATAGTTGTTCAAGAGTACCCACTTGCACCCTGTTTAGAGAAGATTTAGAGCAACGCATGGTATGTTTCATGTTTCAAGGAAAAACAATCAACAGTGTCTAAGTATGGTTTGTGCTTCAAGTTGGCATGTTTACATACTTGTTTGGGTGGTTTTTCCTATAGGCATGGGCATTTTATTACATCTCCAATCCCCCACTATTGTTTTTGTGCCATTTTGCGATTACACAAAACTGGACCAAGGTACAAAGTATCACGATGGCACAGCACCATCACAATTCAAGCAGATGAGCGAAGAGGATAGAAGGTAAGCAGTTTTGCGGAATGCGAAATGCCTGTCAGGAAGAAAAGATTAGTCCTGACAGTGCCTGCAAGCAGGTTCTTGGAAAAGGCACTCGAAGAGGCTTTCGGACAGATAGAGGCTGGGCAGAATGAGAAAAATCTTCGTAGATCAAGGTTTAGCTGGTCCCTCTGTGAAATATTGTGAACTCTAGTGAAATTGTGCAAGTGTATGTAAGTGTGTCGTTCATTGGCAACATGTGAATACCTTGGATATGCTGCATTAAATACGTTCCTGCGGTCAGGATCCAAACCAAGTAATGCAAGAGGCGCGCATTTGGGCTATGGTGGGCCTCCAAGTAGGACCTAAAATGATATGTTGCAGTTCGCCTGCCACCTGAATGGATGGTACATGATGAAATCGTTCACATCACTAACCAGATGGAAATGCAGAAACAGGATTGTGGTTCTCAGACAATCTCTCACTGTTTACAAGATGGACATTGCCACAAGGCATTGTTTTGGTTATTTTATATCCTTCATGGGAAATTCTTTGCAGCCACGGAGAAAGTCTGATAAGTCTGTCTAAAAGCTCTCCCCATGCTTCTCACACGAAGTGATTCTTGCGAAAGTATTTACAACCCATCAAGGCACAGTCAGCCCGAGAGGAGCAAGTGCATTAGCGCTGTTCCAGCGTGAGACCGCTCACTCTGTTGCAGGCTGCAGAGCAGCTGCGTTCAGAGTCTCGTACCGAGGAGAGTGTATCCACTGCTTTGGAGGCAGATGGGCTGCGGTGAAAGTTGCTGTTGTTGGTTGCTAACCTGGATTTGATGTAAGATGAGTTCATCCCCCTGACTTTATGGCATCAAAACTTTGGACCATGAGATTGGGAGGTGATGCATTCATGGAAGAGAACAGTCTCGCATCGGATGGTCAGTTGAAGGAATCAAGCGAAGTCAAAAGAAAAAGGGTTTGAAATGAATTGAAATGACTTGAATGCGATTTTCCTCGGAGGCATGCTGTAACCACAATTTGAGGTCATAGATCGTTGCTGTGACGATCCAGATTGCGCTCGCAATGCTGAGAAGTTCCTTGGTTGTTAGCGTAGTGGAAGTGGTTCATCGTTTACTAAGGGCAAGAAAGCTGGCACAGTAAATCACAGGAAGCTGAGGCACTGATTTCGTCTGCTCCTTTTTTCATGGTTTTCATGTTTATCTCTGTTTTGTGTTTGGTCATGAGTCATGACATGGAAATGAAGTGTAGTCTACCATCAAATTGCTGACTGAGATGACTGAGAATCCCAAAGAAAATTAGAGAGTCTAGAAGGTGTTCTGGGTTATTTTCAAGTTTCAACTTATCGATCCAAGTCTGATCGGTCTCTGAAGGTTAGATGTTCTGCAAGCGCTGCTGGACCTGCTCCCAGCCTATTCGCCTGCAACTAAGATGCCGGTTTGGATACGACGGTTTTAGATACGAGACATCCCACATGGTGGATTCAGAATTGACAATGGTGACCATGGTGACCAGCACCAAAGCAAGTTATGCCAGGGGCGCAGTCAGAAACAGGACTGTTCCAAGCATTGGTGTTGAGGGCCCGGCCTTGTGGGCCTGCGTGTGGTTTGCTGGTGAAAGATTCATTACCTGAATTCTGGGTTGCCAGTGATCAGTGAATGTGTGATTCAGCACGCAGGACTTTCGAGATTCTGGCCTTGCTGTTTTCAAACAATCCAAATATCCAGGCCAGGAATGCAAGGAATTTGTGATTTCCCTGACTTCTGCAAGACTTGTTTTTCTTTGAAAGGGGAAGGTGCCACAGTTGCATGGTTTGTTTGGTGTCACTGATACTGTGCACCATAGACACATCCTCATTGTCAGGGATTGTGCGTAGTGATAGTTGCACTGACGGTACATACGCTGATGAAGCATTGGCCGAACCCGCGCTCGTCCATGCTGCAGGCTGCTGGCATGAAGCGTGGATCTTTGAACATTTGTTTGCGGATTGCTGAGGTGCTTGCAGCATTTTGTTACTCTTTTCTCATTGACAGCAATGTACCGTTTCGAAATATCAGTGAAAATTACTTCAAACATCTTCAAACTGTCAAGGAAATGGAATTCTCAACACGTATCGATTGTTTGCCATGTTTGATTTCTCGACCTTTTCTGTCTTTGGTTTGCCTTCTGACACCGTATGTACATGTATGATATCTATGTATATCATGTACTGTATATCTATCTATATATATATATTATGTATAATTTAAAATATTTGACATTATATGACTATTTTCAACTTGTTTGCTCTTTTCCATGGCGATACCGCTTGCAGGAGAGCAGTGTAGGCTCCGATGACCGATCCAAGAGCTTTCGTGCCCTCGTGGCGCTGGTGAGGAACGTCCAGGATCGGAGCTCTTTGCAGACGGCGTCGGAGGTGTTTCTGGAGAAGTCTCAAGATGTCTCAAGGAAACAGAAAACAAAACGTTGTGACAACATGTGACAACACTGTTTGGGCTCACAGTTTGACAGGAGTACGAGAAGTTTATGCTTGAACAAGAAGCTGCTCGTCAACTCTTGCTCGCCTGTCTGAGTCCAGAGGAGTCTTTGCCGCTGGCAAGTTCGCTGCACGGTGTCAAGAGCCTTTGGTTTGACTAAATGTCAAAAAGTGCAAAAACTCACGACATACCGACCATTCAGACCCTTGCGACCTTTCCCTCTTTGAGTCTGTGTGAATCTGTTGGATGCTTGGGATATCTTGGGATGTTTCTGTGCCTGGTGTATCCTGGTGTGGTGTGCACCGTGAAGGAGCTGCCAGGCACAAGAGAGAAGGCAAGGCACTGAACCACTGATCAACAAATATCAACCAGATTTTGATTCAATGATGGCTCCTGGACTTTGGGCAATGGATGAATTTTGTTCGAGAAGAAACATCTGAACGCACGGCTTCAGTGCGATTGCCAAGACTTCTTTAAGGCAACTTCCTTTGTTCGCTCCCTCGCTGAAAGCGGCAGCTTGCAAGAGGAGGAGACCAAATCCACCATTTGTGCAGTTCATCTCTGTGTGTCCATGTGTGTGTGTGTGCATGTGGGTGTTTATGTCTGCGTTGTTTTACCTTTTGCAGACAATTGAGACATAAAATGCCTGTTCATCCCGGCCACTAAAGATTATATATGTAGGTGGCTTTGCCACTGGCAATCTTGCACTGCCAACTGCGTCGTTGCGATGTCATGAAACCATGATTAAAAAGAAAAAAAAACAATCTCTGGTCACTGTTTGATGCCAGAATGTTGAGCCATTGGTTGCCGCTATCTCCAAGCTCTTCAGCCATTTGGAGGACTACTTGAGGATTTCGAGGGTTTGGTACAAAAAACATATGATCGTATTACATAATAATATGACACATCGATATCATATGATGTATGAACAGCTTAATCCTTTCATCGCGTTTCCTTTGCTTCATTTTCAGCAGAGCCTGAAATATTCTTCCCCCGACAGATGGCACTTGATTTTCTTTGCATTGACAGCATGGAATGCTGTGCCAACGGTTGTTAGGACACTGGTATCCAGTACAAGGACTGACCTCACGATAGTTTCTTGTTTGTGGATTGAACATGTTGAACTGCCTGTTGGCGAAAGCGCTTTGATGGGTTTTGATGTGTTTCATTGCACGGAAAAACACAACATGATGCCACACTGCCACAATCAAAGCTATGAAAGCTTGTACTGGTAGCGACTGTTTCAGAGTCGAGCTGAAACAAAAGGAGACCTTGAGCTCTTGCGCCTTGCAGCTCGCCACAAGCTTTAAGGTTCGCAAATCCATGCCTGCACACGGTTTCAAAAGCGCAGGAAAATATGACATATTATTCAATGGATATTTTATGACTATATTTCATGCACTCGTGTTTATAATATCTTTAAATGGTTTATGTATGATATGTGCGCAATCTCCTCAGTCAACGCCTTGTCGGGGAGTTTTGGACTCATTATTTGCCTTGTGCCATGTGGAACGGTTCTTCCAACAGGCGCAGTGTGGCGGGCTGCAGGCAGCAGCAGGACTCTCAGAATGACAAGTTGGATTCCGTTGGCTGCTGAACATTGATGAGTTGTGTCATTAGGTTGCGCCCAGCGCGAAGTGTGTGGACAAGTGATGTAATTACTTTCAAGTCTTCACATTGAATCTAATTTACTGTTTTGAAATATTGGATGTTTGCTTACATTTGACGCCGATTGTGACTGTAGCATGTTTCGGGTTTGGTATCCTGTTCTCTTTTGTCAGTAGTGCGGGTACAAACAAGGTTACTGTTTGGCCTTTGACCTTTGGTCCACATCTTTAAATGATTTTAAATCTCAAGTCATCGTCACAGCAGCATATAGCCTTGATTTGCAAGATTGAATGCAAGGCTGGCACGAATCCTTATGCATCGTAGTCTTTTGCCTTCCGATTGAAAGTGGGAAAAGCAGTTTGAGAGTCTCATAGGACGACAATGGACGACACCCTTCAAGATTTGTTTGGATTTGTTTGGTCTCGAGGTGGAAGGGCGGATTGCAGAGCTGCAAGCATCCAAGGATCCAGAGGCTCTTTGTTGAAGCTTCCACTGGCTTGAAAAATCTTGAAACAGCTGGCAAGAAACGCAGGGAACGGAAATCATCCGAGTCTTGGCTCACAATGATCCTCAAAGACTTAGATGATCTAGATGCAAATGTCAGATGAAGCGCTATCAAGGTGCAATGCAGAGAGAAGCACACAGTAAAGATATGTAAAGATGGTAAAGACAGTTCATTCCAGTTGGAATCTCAAATCATTCGCTGTTTATAGATGAAGTAACTCTCATTCGGAAGAAGGTGTTGTAGAGTAATGCATGCTTTGCATTCCTGCTATACAACGAAGTAAGCAGCAATAGCCAATGGCTTTAGTCGTGTTACAGACTGTTTTATGAATGAACGTCCAAGCAGTTTTGATGCAGGGCATGGATTCTCATTGAATCCGAGAAAAAATGTCTACAACGCATCCAGTAATCAATGAAATGAGAGTGGACTGATGCACAGGCTGACAATGAGCTGGAGTCCCTGATGCATTGTTCAGCTGCTCTAAAGGCGTAGGTGACTTGTGGTCGCTTGGATATTGCAGATGAACATGAAAACGATTAGAAAACCGTGAAATACATTTGTAATCATTTGTACGTCATCGTAGGTGGTCCAGGGACTGCTGATTTTCTCGAAGACACTCAGCGTGCAGTGTACAGCTTCCAGCACGCCGTGTGCATGAAATAGCACCTTTGACTGCAGAGTCAACAGAAACCGGAAAAGGCGAGACTGCTTGGAAGAAATGCCGCCAGCTGATAGAGCATTGCTTGCAAGAAGTTGTCAACGGTGGCAGGTGCTAGAAGTTTGAAGATGATTGAATTCCGAGCTACTTTGTGATCTTTGTGTTTACGTTGCTGTGTTATGTTCATGTTCGAGCATATCCAATCCTGAGGTGCTTCCCTGGCCAATTCGCTCCTTTCAAGAACACACCTCGGTGCTATCCATGTCCAGCAGGAGCATCGTCACTAGCCTAGATGTGTAGCAGACTCGCTGCTTGCTTTCTTACAGTGTCGAGCTTAAGTTGTGCATTTCACCCAGAGCGTAGTTCCCAAATGTTTCTAACAGCTCATGCTCCTGTTTTTTACCTGGCTCGCAAGGGTCTATCTCAGGTGTCCAGACTTTGGCACGACCACTCCGTCTCTCTGGCAAACATTTGCGCACTTTTGCAAAGATTCTTTGGGTCCCTCATGGCTTCGTGAGCGATCAGGTATTGCACACGTATTTGGCATGTATTCAACACGTGTTATCGTAGGGAATTCCGGTGGGTGCGAGGAGGTGATGTGCCCGCCAGGTTCATTTGCCCTCCAGGCACCTTCCGTGAGCCGCAAATAGCTCAGCATGCTGCACTTGCACCTGATTTCATTCTGTGAGCCGTGACGGTAGTGTTGGTATCGTGGTTTGTGGTGTCCTTTTTTTCTGTCAAGATTCTACATGCCATCAATTTGCTGTTAGTGTTTAGCAATCTTGTAATGATGCATGTGTACATTGCCATGTTGGTAGTTTCTATCATTGACAACCTGTGAGAGTTATTCCGTTATTCCTGTATACTGGTACTGGAAGTTTCCTGGTTTGACTGTGGGAAAACCGTGAAGCCAAGCATCATTCTTATATCGCTCAAACCAGGAAACTTCCAGTATTTTCCCTTCTCTTCCACTGAGGTCATTGGGCAATGGCTCCCAGAGTACGATCTCCTGTGAGCCCTGTGCAGCGGGTACTTGGCCAGGATGCCCAGCCATGTGAAACCGTGGGATTTGATGCAACAGTTGCGGTAAAATGATGCTATACAGTTTATATTGTGTTATATCATTGAAATGTACTGATATAGTGATTGATATGATATTGTGTTGCAACGAACCCGACTGGCCTGAAGGATTTGAAACAAAGAGGCCACGTCCTGGGCCAAACGTGGCCACATAAGTTTTGCTACGGCCATGCAGCATGGAAAGACCAGCACCCTCCCCGATCATCCGTAGAAACTTGGAGCTGCCACTAAACAGCACCATCCCCCTGACATATTGGCCCCCAATACAGCCTTTTGCAACTTGCAGCACAAATGGCCTCATCAAATTTTGGGGCCAACCTCTGTCGTTGTTGTGAAGAGCTTCATAAACTCCGGTGATGTGGATCATTTTAAAGCTCCTGGCAATCCTCTGACGTTTGGCATGCATTGGCGGAACAAGATGCCAAGAATAGATGAGTGTTGGTGTACAGTGCAGGCCTAATGCACCACTAGTGGTCAAGGGGTTGAACAGCTGGCTCATCAGGGATCAAGCGATGTCAAGTATTCAAGTATTGGATGATTGCAAAAAGTCAAATCTCTGCAAATACCAGTAGAGCATTGGCACTTGGGGGGATTTGCTGATGAAATGAAGGGTAGTTTGCATCCACCAATTTCCGAAAGAAATTCTATTTTGTTTACTGTGTCTATGTAAACCGGCTCTGCGGACCGTACCTACACAATAAGTTGTGATGCAGGGTCCGAGGGCAAGCCTGAAAAGCTCAGTGTGATCAACCTGGACAGAGATGCTACGCTTGGCACGGCCTGCGCCATGGAAAGCTCGCTGCGGACTTCGATGTGGAACTGCCGTCCTGTCCACGAACACGCGGCCTGGAAGCGCTGGAGGGCCCAATCGAGATGATGGGCCAGGTTTCGTTGCTGCTTGGAAGGCCTGTCGTGGGGAAGAGCGGCGGCAATTGGCAGTGCTTTCTGTTTCGGGTGCTGCCTTGAACCTGGGTTTTGGTGTCGTTATCCCAGCATTGCCAGTCCTCTCACAAGAGTTGGGCTTTGGAGCAACTGGAGTGGGTCTTTTGCTGGCGGCCCCAAGCCTAGCAAGGGTGGTTTGCAACCTCCCAGCTGGTGCTTTGGTGGACAGCTTTGGCCGAGTTCCTTGCATGATCATCGGCGAGATGTTTGCTGCCCTGGGGTGTTTGGGTACGGGACTAGCTACGTCTCTCAGTACGATGCTGCCAGTGCGCTTCATGGGTGGGAGCGGCGGAGCGCTCGCCGCAGCCGGCTCGGCAGCCTACTTGGCAGACCTGACAGAGAGGCCACACCTGAGCCTTTGATCGCAGGAAGGAAGGATATTCTGAATGTTGTATTCTAAGATCACTTGTGCAACTCCGAGATTGCCATTAACTATCAATTAATAAGTATATATATATATAATTCAGATTCCTGAGTTTTGTTGGAACTTGCTATAGGCAAAGAGTGTTTGATAGATTTTGCCATCTCTCTTGTGTTTGCGATATTTTGCCTTATTTTGCATCATGTGAAATCGAACTGTTGATTCCATGTCCTTACCATTCCCTACCGAGGAAGCCAATGCGCGGCACCATTTTGGGTGCACAGGGTGGCCTGGTAGCAGCGGCCTATGTCGTAGGCCCAGCGATTGGTGGAGCTTTAACACATTTCTACGGTGCTCAGACTGCATACTGTTCAGTGGCAGCGCTCATTGGAGTTTGTGGAGCTGCATATGCAACTCTTCCAGAAACCAGGAAAGAACAATCGACTTCTTTCCGTTTGGTGGCCGCTGCAAAGGAGTGGCAACATTTGTTGCAAGATCGTCGACAGCAAGCTCTTTTTGCCGCAAATTTAGCCCTGTTCATGAACTATTCTGCTATGGTGACAGTTATGCCTTTGCATGCCTATCACCTCTTTGCAATTGGAGCTGGAGAGATTGGAGCCCTATTCTCCGTGGGTTCTGCTGTTGGCATACTGTTGGCTCCGGTCATAGGTACCTTGTCAGATAGATATGGGCGAACGCCTTTGGTGGCTCCATTCGCAGTCCTGTGTGGAATTGGCTGCTTTGGCGTGGCCATGAGTCATAGCTGGGAAGTGTTCTTGGCATTTTACATGATGTGGTCAGTTGGGGAAGCAGCTTTGGCGCCACTACTGAGTGCTTATGCTGCAGATATCGCACCCAAAGAACATGTGGGTTCGGCCATGTCGTTGAGTCGACAAGCAGGAGACTTGGTCTCCTTTGTAGCACCACCGTTGCTGGGTTTTATGTATGATAGTTCTCCTGGACATGCCGCTATGTCCCTGACCAGTTTCATGACAATTGTGGGAGCTGCCACTTTCTGGAAGCGGACGCGGACAGGATGAAGGTGTCACTTGAAAAGCGCGTCCGCCGAGCCCGGCAGATTTCAGACTTCTATTATTTTCTCCGGGGGACTTCCCTAAACGTAAATACTCTAGTTGTATGCTGCAGGATAAAGACCGCTAGATAATGCTATACTGTATATAGATGTTTCATCATGTTCATTCCCAGTAATTATGCATGATATGCGTGGTACTTCATCAATATGCATTTGACCCAAACAACTAACAAGACAAAAAACACAGTCCACCAAGATTGACACTATTCTTCCCTCGTGTTCATATCCTTGTTGACTTGTAAGATGCTGGGTAGCTATTGCCAAGCAACTAAGACCTACTCAGCAACAGGGTCCAGGCATCCACCTCTTTGCCATGTTGTGACGTACCAACATGCAGATATAATCAGTATGTATCAAGAAATAGACGTGTTTTAATTGCGTTGTCTCCAATTATGGAACCCCAAAATCCGTCAAATTCCCATGCTTCATCATGTTCCCTATTTTCCCTATTCCATAATTTCAATAGGCCCCTTTGGGGCACCCCGGGTGAAGAGACAAACCCATGACGACCAGGTCTCCATGGCGTGGCACCCCGGACTTCTCCTCTTGCGAGCCGTGCCCGGAGGGCAGAGTCGGAGAGCTCAGACATCGCTTGCGTTTGCCTTGTCCATCCGTACTCATCCCAGAATTGGTGGAAAAATCCACAGCAAAATCCACAGGAAACCCACTGTTTCGATGGTAAGAATCCTTTTTTCCTGTAGTTGTTCTCTTGAATTTATCAATCCGGTGACATTTTGCAACCCCAATTTCCTGGTATCACGCTTGACGCTGAACTGGTGACAAGATGTGGAAGCTGAGGTGTGCCCGGTTGGAACTGGTAACGTCTCTCAGGGAACCATTTGTCAGACGCCCAGTGCTGCAATCTGAATCGCACCTCACAAACCAACAGCAGACACGCCTCAAGTCCAACGAGAATCCAAACAGATCTTACCCTGGCTTTCAAGGTCCAGAGGGCCACATTTGCAGCGAGGGAACAACGTGGGGAACATAGCCGGGCTGTTACAGAGGGGTCCGTACTAAAGCTCCTTTCACTCGGTGATACCCTGTCAGTGTTCTGAATTTGGAGGTTTTCCAGCATTGCATTGAACTGAATGAGCAGAATGCAAATGAACCTTGTTGCATGACATGCGGATAGCTGGAGTAGACATGATAATGTCTCACAGATTCATAATTTCTCTCACAAGAACGTCTCTTCTTTCTGTCTTGAATTCAATTGTGCTGCGATTCGGTCCTTGAATCATCTTGGATCTGGATGGATCTGACTCATCTGACCTTTTCTGATCTCAGCCATATCGGAAATGGGCGCCACGCCGTCACCTTGCCATGGCTGATGGCATCGGAGAGGCAGTCATTGGCAGTTGGGCCGCAAGGTGTCGAAAAGTGCCTGGAACGCTGGTCCTCACAGCAACGAGGCTGATTCATCGTGCAAACGATGCAGGACAAACCGGACAAACCGGACAAACCGCAATTGACCTCACTGGAGTGAAATTTGAACTCACCAAGAAACGACCTGGCTTTGACCAAGCCTTGGTGCGACTGTCAAACCTTTCCGAGCATTTGGGTGGCAGACTTGTAATCGAATTCATAGATGATCCAACCAAGGATCAAAAAGGTCAGACTTCCATGACTTCCGAGCAGAAAATGAATCAGAAATGGTCAAATCTCCGGGAGTTTTCAGAGTTGATGCAGGGCCTACAAGCCAAGGAAGCCAAAGACAGAGAGGCTGAACAGGCAGAGAGCTCCCTAGCATCTAAGATACACTCAGTGATGTCGTCAGAGCTCAGCAAGCAGTACGTCTATTTAGTAAAGCAGGCAGCTGTGATGACGCCTGAGAAGTTCATGGAGATTCATTCCCGGGAGATCGCACAAAATTCTCCCCTACCTGAAGCTCCTTCAATGGACTTGGCCCCCTTGCGAGTTGTTGCAGCTGCACAGCGCAATCAGCGAGAAACAGGAAGGGTCAGCCAGGTATCTGAAGCCGACAAGGCTGCAATATTCAAAGAGCTTCCCGCATTGAGTCAATTGTTCAGTGCTGCAGTCCCATCAATGATGACAGAGGCTCAATTCTGGGAGCGCTGTTTGAAAAGTCGCTACTTCTTAAGTGCTGCTGGACACCAAGTGCCTCATGCTCATCCTGAAGATCGGCTCTTTGACTCGTTGCCCACACCGGTCAAACCTGACCTCAAGGACACGGATCGTGGGCCTGGGCACCCTGAAGCCGACCTCACAGGAGAGTTTGAGCGGGATAAGCTGACAGATAAGCTGAACCAACGAAGTTCAGCCAGTTCTGCCAATCTCATCAGCCGTTTGAATGAACGCAGTGCAGGCATTCTGTCACAGGAGGCCAGATCACAGACAGAGGAAAAACTTGCAGTGCACGTGGAAAAGAGACGTGCAATGCTCCGCGATGCGGCGCAAACATTTCAAGATGACTTGGCTGCAGAGCCGGGCATTTCAAGAGCCAAGCCGCAACGGCTACAGCTCCAGCCAGAGGCTGGCTCTTTACTGCCACAAAAACGGACAGAGGAAAGTGACCGATCAAATTTGAAGCCGCTGAAGCGCCAAAATTTGACACGGGCGCCAAGCGGCGGAAGCATTTCTGAATCCGGAGCCAGATGGGTCTTGAAGTCATCGCTGGATGAATTGTTGAAAGCTGAACGGCTCACTGAGACAGAGAACGCGAAGGCTGCTGAGTCTGCTCATATTGCAGGGGCTATGGCTTTGCTTCAGCACATTTGGTCCAGCAAGTGCACTGAGGCAGATCTTCGCGCGAAGTTGTGTCAAGAAGCAAAGAAGCTTCTCAATGACCTTGAGAAAGGTGAGAAAGACAAAGTATGTTCGGAAACGGCACGGTCACTGCTTCCGTCCTTGCGCCGAGCAGTGGCATTGGTTGAGACGTGGCAACCTTTCGACCAAGAAAAAAGATGTGGTGAAATCGGAAATACTCATCTAGAAGATTCTAGAAGTATCAGCTCCAAGTTTGATCTGTCATTTTTGGGACAGAGTTCGTCTATGTTTTGCTGCAGTTTTCAACTGTGTCTTGCGCTGAGACTGAGTCGTTGCCTGTTCCTGCTGGTTTTTCCATGTCTTGCGACTTTCACAGTGAAAGTTGGGAAAGCTGGTCTGTCAATCTTGCAATGTCTTTCAAAGGCTCATCGGATCTCATCGGAACATGTTTCCTCATTTTGCTTTGTGGAGAGGCCCGAAGAGCAGACTGATGTACGTTGTTATGATGGTTTCTTCTGTCGCTCCTCCACAACGTTGGGGACGCAAGTGATTCGGATTCAGACCAGGAAGGGCGGTTTGTTGCGACTGGGAATGTATACCGGATATATGTACGGATATGTCACATCCAAACATTAATTCAAAATGTCATGTATTCGGAAAGAAATGGTGTGAGTTGCAGCATTCTGGAAGGACTACACTCAGCATGATTCATACCGGTCCCTTGTTTACAAAAGCGAAGCAGGAAGAATAATGAAGAATACGTGTTTAAGAAATTTTAAGAAGAGAATCCCAGCAAAGGTCAAGATGCTTTGAGGCATCATCTAGTCCGAACCTTGTCAACATCCTGCAACAGTAGCCCTGTCATGAAAGGATCACCTATCCTGCTTGGCTCAATGCACAGGACCTACAAGGACAAGCAAACAAGCAACATGCTGCCTTCTGTAGACGGCCATATGTGACTCAAGATCGTGTCTTTGTCGCAAGTCCTCATTTGGCACACGAGTAGATGTACGAAAATCAGCAGGCTAATTTGACAGCCACACTGGACAGACTGTACAGTATCACGATATTTATCAAGAACTTATCACACTTGAAGGCTCCTCGCTTAAAGCGATGGCGGAAGCCAAAGAGGGTGATTCGAGACCCAGCTAAAATCAGACACCGGCTGACAAGCGGAAACTGATGTAGTCAATATTCATCAATATTCAATAGTCTAAACGGACTTGTAGCGATACTGCTTTCTGTTCATTTTACAGGCATAAATTTGTGTGCCTCTACTGGCTACTGGCATGCATCTATATTTTGACAATATTTGAATATGTTTGCATTTCCATAATATTTACATACATATATTACACTCCCACATTCATTCCGTAAGTTGCCACTTGCAATATTTGGCTACCTTTTCGCAAAGCGCTTCAAACGTGCACTGTGAAAATTTTGTCATCAGCATCACCACGAGCACCACCACCATCAGCAGCAGCACCACCAGCAGCACCACCAGCATCAGCATCAGCATAAGAATCAGAACCATCATCAGGATTTATGATTGTGTTTGCTGTGTCTTCATCCTCGGCCTGTTCATCGTTTTCATCAGCCTTAGCCCAGCCTTCACAGTCTTTACCGGACCAAGCCCTTTGCCCTTTCAAGCATCAATTGTCAGCACCGGCGTATTGGGTCGACTTGCAAATGGTGAGATTGATCAGGATCATTGAGATCTTCAAGAAGTTCGACAAAAATAATGATGGAGTCATTTCAAAGCAGGCACGTGCTGGATGACAAACACCAGGAATCACTGATTGTTAGAGCACAATCTCTAAGCATGCGAAACTGCTCTGAATTACTTAGGGAAGGAGCAGGTATTCTCAAATGTCTTGAAACTGACCAATGCAAAGTTGAGTATGTTTTGCTTCCAGTGATGTGAATATCGGAGTGCGACAAGCAAGTGTCTTCGGAATGTCCACAAATCCCCTTGCAAAGAGTTTTTGATGACAAGTTACTTCTAAGGAGAACTTGATCCTTTTCTGGCATTTCTCTAGGTTCTCCTTTGCCTTTCTTCATCCAATCAGATGTACATGATGTCCATGGTTCATCATGGATCATCATACTGTATGAATGTAATTGAATGATATTGAATGTATATCATCATAATTCATGACGACTGACCATTCTTTGCTTGGGGTTTTCCCGCAGGAGCTCACCGAACTCCTCAACGCCCTGGGCCCTGACATGTTCACAGCAGAAGCTTGGCCCGGACACAGCTTGGTGCGGCATTCAATGGGATACCTCTTGGAACATCTTGGAACATCTTGGAACATCTTAGAATTTTGGAGCGAAAGGTACAGTACAGTAGAACCAAACAGAAAAGATAGGGAAGGGACAAGTGGCCAAACCATGCCAAACCAACACACTACCGGGGGAGTGTTCCTGCAGCATGTGGCTTTGCAGTTTGTAGGTCTGATTGAGCCCTTGTACATAACATATCATAGCGTGTTAGACGTGCAATATTCTTTAGGACTGATGAGATTGATCAGCGCGCTGTTGTCCTTTGCCTTACAGATAGCTGCCATGCGGCCCATGCGTGGCAGTGATGATCAGGTGGCCAGCCACCAGGTGGAGGGCGATCAGCTTTGCTGCTGTCATAAGACCATGGCACCTGTAGAGATCTGTGTGAAGGACACAGCGGTCTTTGCGAAGGTGGACTTCAAAGACGGTTTCGCACAGAAACCCCAATGGTTCAACAGCTCCATCACGGTCCATGAAACCTGGGAATATCACAAGGAGATTCTTCAGGAGGACACATGGACGAATTATTTTCAATTGCAATTTCTGGGTGAGCTTGAGGCACCCACAGGCCTTGGCTTGGGCAATCCGAAATTTATGGATTTTTACTACACGGAGTACAAACATGAGGAAAAGAAGGGAAGAAATGCAAAGGGTGCGGACACCTTTAACCTGTGCACTGATCGGAAGCACGAATGCTCCTGTGAGTTCTATGAAGGGAAGGAGCTCAAGGACTGCTTGGAGAATCGAGTAGAGCATTGCTCTAGCACGTTCGACTGCAAGGAATGGATGAAGGTCAACAAGTGCACCCTTTCAACAGAGCAGACCATGAAACTTATGCATAAGAATTCCAACATGCGCATTGGAACTTGTTTTGACAAGAAGCAGCTGAAGACTCGAATGATGATGGCCCAATGCCCTGATGGCTATGAGAAATGTGATTGCAACAACAAGTGCTGATGACGTTGCAAACCTGCAGAAAGCTACAGAAACTGTCAGCTTGCGACGCCCCTTCAGTTGGGATCTCTTTCTGTGAAAGGGACCGGCGCCTGTGGGTCCCTGGCTCTCAGATGCGCTCAAGACGACAGGGCAGCGCACCTGGAGAACAAAAAAACTCATTCTGGATTGCTAAGAACTTTTGTGGATACGCGCGCCGTTGTTTGCTCTTCAATACTTGTATAATTGATTATGATTGGATATGATATTATGATTCAATATTTTTTATGTGGGTCCTGCCCTGATATTGAAGCACCAGAGCTGTCCTGATTTGTCAGCTGCAAGGATTCTTTGGAAAGCCTTCTGTCAGCGATGGACTCCAACAATGATGGAAAAGCTCTGAACTTAGTAACGTTAGCCGTGTTTTATAAAAAAGCAACTATGTGAAGATCGAACATATCACATTAATTTCGCTTGTGTAGTCCTGCCGGTAGCAGGAGGAAGGGGTTTTGATAATGTAGCAGGGCCGGGGCCCACTTCTCAAATTTCCTCTGGATTGGTGCACCTACTGCAAACATGACCGACGATATTCGAAGATTCTGTTTGGATTTGCAGGTTGTTTTGACAATCGTCACAGTGTTGCAATTCTCGGGGCGAAAGACATCGAGCCTTTTTGCCTTACCGATTTCGCCGTCGAGGTCCAATATGCAGAGTTTGTCCACTGGCTGACCGGAGATGAAGATGTTGCTGAGGCCAGTGCACAAAACAGTGCAGGAGAAAACAGGAAGCAGTGAAGATCAGTTACGCTAAAGTCAAAGCAGATGCTAAAGCTACTTGATGCTACTTGAAGATTCATAGCAGCTACGTGTGTGTGTGTGTGTCGATTTTACCTTTTCTACCTTATTAAGGTTGGCGTGTCAGAAAACTTTAGTGTTGTGAGTTTAAATGGTGGTGACTTGTGTGCCTTGTGTGGTTTGAAACTGGAAAGCCTTCATTGGCTGTTGAACAACTGTTCGTCGCTTGAGGCCATCAAAGTTTGGGACGCACGGGTCTAAGTCCTTCTGAATCGAGCGTTTTGCACAACCAATTGCAGAGAACGAAGCCGTGGAGCAACGGCAAGTTGCCGCAAGCACTCAGCGACCTTAGACCCAGATGTGCAGGTAGAGAAGAGCAACTCTAAGTAGCGCAAAAACTAGAGGTGTGCCGATGCACCTCCTCTTTCTCCATCTGTATCTCTTCATTTTCTCCAGCCTCAGCTGGTCTATGCTAACTTTACCTACTGAAGTTTTGTTTGTATAATGTGTAAATGTACGTAAGTGTGACGTTGCAACTGTGTGTGTGTGTTGTGTGTTGTGTGTTGTGCGCGTCGATGAGTGTTGTGGCCGTCATTGTTAGGTTGCAATGCCCGGAAAGAACTTGCCGAAGAGTGCTGTGGCACGATTGGATGCCATCATCGGAATGTGGCTTGGCACGAAGCTCTTGAAACCCGGATCCGGTGGGGTTTCGAAGTCTTCAAGAAGCCCTTGCGGATCCTTGCGGATCCTTGCGGTTTGCGGAACCCTGCCATCAAGACATCCATTTAAGCTGCACCCGCGTGTCAGAATATTTCAATTGTTTGGAGGAAGTTGAGCTACTCGGGAAATTACGGATCGTGTAGGTCTTGAAGCTGAAAACCACACACAGCTTGTGCACAGAACTTGAAACGTCTTGAAACGCAAGGTCACCGCATTTGTCTGGCAACATGACTTACCAGGAGGCTTGGACCTCAGAGGGTGGACCAAGACTAGAACGGAGTTCAAAGATGTTCAAAGTAGAAGCAAAGGAACCCACAGCTGTTGCAAATGGTTCAAGCCTGGCCACGGGAGGCACGTAAGGAACTCGAGAAAGGTGAAGAGGACTGGCTAAGTTTGTTGACTTTGGCAGTCTGGTTCATGTTTTCCTTGTGACGGTCCCAGCATCATGCTTCCAAAGTCTCTATCGCTATTATCATTTTTTTTCAACTGCAATTCTATAAGCAACAGTTTTCAAGAAGGTTCCGGCTGTTTACAATGTTTACATTGTTCTGTTTGAGATTGAGATCCAACTTGAAAGATTTGAAGCAGTTTCAGTGACCGAGAGGAAAGCGCCTTTCTGCACCTTCCTCAATTGTCAGCTTTCAAAGCATGTGTAGGGCTACATGGGAAGCACGAACAGATAATTGAGTATGTCATCATAATGGTGTTGGACTCATGGAATATCGCATGATATGTATCAACTATCAATAAGGAATAACTTGCAGTACTAAGTATGAATAGATGTTCTTAGTGGCAGTCAGTCTACACTTTACATCTCTGACACTTGGAGTCCAGTGAGGCTGTCTGACAAACTCCTCTTGCAGTTGGAAGCCGATGCGGCTTGGATCAAGGTTTTAGGACCCAAGTGGGTCCAGTTTTCGGCCATGAAATGTGTGAAATATCAGGGAAAATGATGGAAAATGGTGAACTATTTTGGAGTCTCAGTGGGCATCAACAAGCTTTGTCCTTGATTCGCATGTTCGTTGGTTGATGTTGGTTGAAGCGGTTGAAGCAGTTGAAGCTGTAATCTGTCAGGTGGTATGTTGTGATTCAAGTCCATGGGTGTTGTACAGGGCGAGATCTGATGAGTTTCTGTAAACCGATCTTGAGGCCAATCGTATTGATGCTGCCTTCATCAGATTTGACTACAGCGGAAGTGGAACTTTGGATGAGTCCGAAGTTGCTGCCATGCCACTTGACCCACCCTCTTGCCGACAAGTTCATCATTTTAGATACGCAGCATGTTTGGTCCTTTTCTTTGATTTGGACTTGGATTTGGAAGTCGAAAACTGCTTTCTACCGGACTGTAGCCTCCATCAATGAGGATTCCAGGATGTCTGGTTACACCGTGACGCCTATTGGGCCCTATTGGGCCTATTGTTTCAAATCCAGGCTTGTTGGCATCCACTGTATACTGCGGCCGCAGCTTAGGTTTCAGTTCCTTGGCTTCCCAGACCCATCAGAGGACCTGCAGCAAGTAGCTCTGCCATGGTTTTTCATTGTTTTCTGATTCGCAAACGATTTTTGGATCAGCGTTTGCCTTGAGGACGAGGGAGTCAAAGCTCTGATTAAGAAGTTGGACAAGGAACGGTGACACCGCATGAGCAGAAGAATTCAAGCTGAGGCTTTTCTATTCTGGTCGCTTCGCAACGAAAACCACCCACACAGGAGTGTTAGCTCCGGAGTTCCAATAAAACCATATATGTCCTATGTTGGGCCTTTGTGGTGCTCATGTCGGGGGTATGTCGGGCCAGTGTTGGCTCTATGTTGGGCCGTGTTGGCCCCCAATGTTGGGCCATATTGGGCCTATGTCGTGCCCATTTATATAATGCGCGCACACAACAAACCACCTCGGCACCTTCGGTGCGGGCGGATTTTGATGTTCAGAGGTGCTGAATTTTTGATATGGTCATCCCGTGAAGACGTGCAACACGTGACATGATTTGCTTGTTTTTCTTGACAGCCAAGCTGGAAGCAAAGCACCCTTTTCTTCTGTAAGAGATGTAAGAGCGTCAGACTATCAGTGGTTGATATTTTGTCCCAACATCTATGAACATGTTGAAGGAAGAGTTCAAGCATTTCGTGGAGGAGTTTGGAGGCAACGGCAAGTAACAGTTTTGAGGAGTGTCATTGAGTGGGACGGCGAGAAAGGATGCAGACGCATCCCAATTTGTTGTGTGGTTTCTTCCTCCTGTAATTTGGTAATGTTCCAGGCGTACAGTGTAGGAGGGAAGGATGTGTTTGTGTATCTACATACCCACATTCTAATTGATTATCATCTTGTAATATCTTATGAATAAAGGAAGGAAAACAATAGTATCTCTCATATGTTATGGGCTGTTTGCGCTGACAGCTGACAGTGTTTGTTGTTTGAAGAGCTCAATCTGGTGATGTTTGGAGATGTCTGGAGAGGCTGTGATGCGCTGTTTGAACGCCGACGAGCCAAAGCAATGCGAGTCACTTGGCACGGCTGCTTTAAGTCGTGCGAGGCTCGTGAGTTTTGGTTGTTGACTTGTGGCCCCAACATGCCCTAACTGGTGCAAAGCAGTTTCAACCAGCAAAGCATTCTCAGCTTTCAGATGCTTGAAGCAACTGAAACTGTCGTTCATCAATGTTTATAGTTCATCAGTCAAAACTGTGATTCCGAGGAAGTCGTTGATCAGTAAACAATCTGCGTCAAGCGCTGTGTCCTGAGGACCGGGGCGCAACTCGCTCTGCCTCCACTGGTTCGCTGAGCTTGGACAGGGAAGAGGTCCAGGACAGGCTCAGCTCAGCGTTTTCACTCGAAACTGGCAGAGCTAGACAATGCTAGACATAGCTAGACAAATTAGACAACGAAAAGATACATAAAGCACGTATCAGCAGGTGCTTTATCCTTGATCATGACACTTAAGAACAATAAAGAGCGGCAACTTGATAGGTTCTACATGTTGCTACATTGTTCTGCAGATCATGGCACAGTTTGTCCTTGAGATCTCATGTAAATATGCTGTTCAGAGAGAGCTCAATCCTTTGATCAGGACAACATGCTGGAAGCTGGAATCGAGCCAGATGCGCAAGCATATTGGGAAAAACACTTAGTTGAGATAGCTAAAATGTATGAGGAAATTAAGGTCTTTTCACGTTGCATGTTTCCATCCCTGCCGAGAGTAGATCTACAAAGCTGTTGTCACATAGAGTCATAGAGTGTTGCATTGCATAGGCGGTTCGTTGAAGGAGTAAGCATCATGAACGTCATGAACCAAGGAATTGGTCTTGCCTCCATCGGAGATCGAAAATGTTTGCTTGCTCACAGGCCCGATTCTCAAACATGCAACACCGTCATTCTGAGAGGGAGATCAGCATAAGCCAAGCCCCACCTTTCGCAGGATGCCAAAAACGAGCTGTTGCGAACATCCGCCGGATTGCAAAGGCACACGATCAGGGTCGCGATCAGTCAAAGGAAAGCAATCGACACACTGAGGTGGACGAGAGGGTAACACTACAACACACTACGACGCACATTTCACTTGCTTGCAGTATTTATTCTTGACGAAGTCGATCTGGAAGATGCCAACGGAAATCTGAGAGCCAGGTAAATCACCAAAAGCACCTACCAGCACTGCAGCGGCGAGTGGCTCAACTAGGTTTCAAAGACGCTCGGCCTGACAGTTCCAACACCGACAGCAGTTGCCCCATATTCATGTTAGCATATGTTAGCCATTGCCGATGTACCCCAAGCATCCCTAAGCTATCGGCTTTGCTTTTTGACGTTGGGGCCAGTATTCAAAAGAGGCGCACTGCGGCTAACCGCTGTGAGGACATGGACTTATGGACAACACTTTCCTGGGTTCGCGACTTTGCGCTTCTTGGCAGCGCTTGCAAGTTCTTGGATGTTGAAAATGTGCTGCCAAGAAGCATCCGTGAATCCCAGTGGGAACTTCTGACCAAATTTGACCATTGCGGCCTGATAGGCCCTTGATTGTCCACATCCACTTCGACAAAATGTGCAAGTTTCTCCTGGAGGCAAGTGCTGTTGTTGAGTATGCATATTTATGATGCTCGGAACACGGCAAGCGATGACATGGACGACGTGATGATGATGTTTGCAGTATGTTGCTGTTGCATATTCGTGGACCATCTGCGATGCACAAGTACGGTCGTTGATGGTCATTGCATCTTATTGTCATTACATGCTATTACTATGTCATACTATTCTGCTGAAATATGAGTTGTTCAGGACACTCACTACCGTTCACAGCCACTTGGCGGAACAAGACCTCAGAGAGATTCAGAGAGTGCCTACTCGATTGTCAAACTTGGCCTTGCTTCAGCCTTGCTTCAGCCTTGCTTCTCGATTCGTTGCTCCATGATTCTGTTGCACAGAAGTTGGGTCTCCAAAGGTTTGAAACTGGAAGTTCCTGCGGCCTCAACAACAGGGAGGTCAGAGCAAGATGGGAACGGGACCTTTTTCAAGGCCGGGAGATTTCTCTCACGCACTGGACACATCTGGACACAGAAGCTTGAAATTGATTTGTGCGGAAGTTGGGCGTCAGTGTTCTTCATCCCTGTGAGATATTAGATGATTTATGATGATTTATGATGATTCCAACAGTGTTGGTACATGTTGGTACCTTCGAAATCCTTGGAATATCACTTCGTTGATATCATATCCTTCACTGTTGAAAACTCCTGTACTTTGCGTTTGCTGTCTTATGCGAAGGCGCTTATGACGGTTGCAGAGACTTTGAACGACCAAAGTATGGGGTTTTGAACGTCCACAACGACTACAGAGGTGTTGTCCGTGCCAAACAGTATGGCGACTTGATCCTGATATGTCCTGCGTTTGAAAATTAATCGAAATACTTGACAAGCCAGAACAGTTCAATGCAGATGGCCAGCATTGATTGCGTATTTCCGCAGCAGTTTGTAATTGACTTGCAACAAAGAAATATCATGAGTCAAGTCCTCCTTCCATGCGAGGAACTTGGCACACATTGTGCCGCATCATCTTAGGCGATTGCTACATGGTGCTGAAGGATGCCCGCTTGCGAACCACTTTCTCTCCGGAGGACTTCGTAGGTCAATCAGTCACAACATGTCACAACCATATGTGACCCCTGAATAACAAGTCAACATTTTCCTTTGTTCAAGACTTGCGAATCTTGCGATTGGCTAGAACTTCGATTTTCGAGGACTCGGCCAACTTGAAGGCCGAACGATTGGCCTGCCTTGACTACTATGCGCATGCATCTTTGGCTCGCTTGTACCCGCTTGTATGCGTGGCAGCTTGTTGCAGGCAACATGTAGTGGATCCAGGTGCTCGCAGTCTGGCTCAGGTGCTGTATGAATATACTGATGAGGAGCTCAGAGAAACTCTCAAGGCCCTGGTTGTTTTGCTTGTGATATGATTTGAGGACGGTTCAGACCGCCAGCCCCGGTGGTGCTTTGAAACTGATTGATGAATTTGACCATGGTCAGCCTCAGGGTGGCGATTCGAAGATGCAGCATGAGTACAATGATTGCTATCAATGACCTTCAATCGCCAGTTGCAATCACTCACCAGATTGTTTCGTTGATCGCTTGTGTTTCGGGACATTTCGTGACCATTCGTGACCCAACCAATTTCAAATCGTTTGAAAGCGGGCAGGTCGCAACTACTGGGAAGCTTGGAAGCTCTGACACAATCCTCGCAAAAGGTCTGAAGTACAAAGAGGCAACATGGCCTGGCCAAGACTGGTGAGGGCTGCATTACACGGAGCAACAGTAACTTATACTACTGCAAGATTTTTAAAGCAAGAACTTGCAACAAGATATTCAATAACGATCAAATCTTCAGATGTTTTCCGGCTGTTCCATCTTGAAACTGTTTTTTCGTGGCTCGAATCTGTCTTCATCTCTCTAGGCGCCAGAACCAGGCCCTCGTCTGCCAGGCTCAGTACCACGGTGAGGTGGCATTTGCTCGTCATGTGGAGCGCCTGGTATTGCCCAAGGCGTGTAATGGATGGTACAGTTGTGAGCGATGCCATGATGTTAACCCAGGATCATTTTTAAACCCCCAGTTTACCAATGGGGCGGGTTGCCAATTTGATAGCAATTGATCGCTATTTTGGGGATAACCCTGCCATGAATCAACATCATTTATTAGTCCAGGGTTGACATTATCTAAGCAGCACTGCTTCTGGAGTTACACTCCGTACCTATGACTCTTGAATATCAAGAAGTGAAACAAACATAGACTGAGAGCCACATTTACCAAAGTATCAACCAAATATAGTACATCACTCAATCTTGACCACAATTTGAAGGGTTTAGGGACGACCTGTTCACTTGCCCATATCAAGCCATTCAAAGTATGCGCGGCCAATATATGTTGATAAGTGATGATAAGTGGATATGAATAGATTTCCGCCAGGTGGACAAATATACTGGCCGCACGAATGAAATCAATGATGTCTGCAAGAAGAATGGCTGGGAGCCGGGTGCTGAGCAATGACAAGTTGCAATTGCAGGTTGCGCAGGGGGCTCAGCAGCGCTCAGACATTGCAACACTTCCGTTCATCAATGATCGCTTCAGGTGGTGTTGGATGGAGGAAGAGAAGGCACGCAGAGAAGCAATGGAGGCGCAATGGAAGGTGTGTGATTTTTGTTTGTTGCTGCTTTTACAGTTATGTTGTTCTTGCAACCATGGGTACTATGTATTGTTTTGTATCATAAGCAAAGCAAAGGTATGTAACGATTATATAGCAATACGTACCTGAACTCACATGCTTTTATGATATGATTCTATACAATTCTAAAATCTATACATGGGTTTCCTTGCATGTCACATTATGTTTTTTCCCTAAAGAAGTTCCGAGCGCTTCTGGGACCTCACTGGCTTTCTCCACACCTTCTCGTGTCAAGGCAGAAGATGCTTCAGATGAGAAGATCAATGCTTGGAAACAAAAGCTAAAGGCGAGAGACCCGGCTAGACCCGGCTAGACATGGCCTGTTTGGATGTTTGAAAATCACATTCAATGCTTGCAGCTAAGACAAACCTCAAAGGCTAGATGTGAGATCACAGCTAGGTGTGCATTCATGGGCTGGGCCATGCTGGGCCCTTCCTATACTAATTTGGCTTTTCCCGCTTTCTGACGTGCTAGAGGAGGGATTGTTAAGGATTAATGCTGGCAGGCGATGGCAGAGGGTCCCAGTGAAGGTGTTAAGGTGCCTGCAGGTGCAAGGGACAAATAGCTGACCGTGGGAGGAGCAAAGCCAGTGCAAAGTCTACCTTCAAAACTTCAAGCAGTCTTGTTTTTTTGAATGTTGATTTGTCACAACTGGAACCAGGTTGTCGTTCAAAGGAAAACTTGGCAATCTGTGCAGTTGAGAGCATCTCATGCATGTGGAAATCAAATTTGGTGCTCATTTGCTCGTCAAAATGTTTGTTTGTGCAATGTTTCCAGTAGAAAATTGTTTTTTTGGGCCAGAGAGAACAAAACAAAAGCAAATTGACCAGAACCGTTGCACTATGTTGCACTTCCATTAACCAGCCATGTTCTCACCAATTGCACGCTATCACTGCGCAGGTTTCTGTGTCAAGGGTTGCGGGAAGCCGGTGGCTCCTGGACTCACCAAGAATGGAAATCCTTACAAGACCTGCTGCCGAGGCGGGAGAATACAACTGTTTCCAAAAGAGCTGCATGAATTTCCGGGAATCTTCCGGGTAGTTGCAGGATGAAACTTGTGACCTGCGGGTTGGCAGATCTCTGAATAGATGCATACATTTCAGCCAAAGAGTGTGGAGCAGTGTGATGCAGTTTGCCTTCCTTTGAACTTTGGAAAAGATCATTTTTGACATCTGTTGACATCTGTTGACATCCTTTGACTAGTTTTGACTGCTGGAATCTGCTGGACTTTCTTGGATTTTCAGGTTGCGCTTTGGGCTTTGGCCATGACCTGCGGTGCGGCTTGAAGGATGGTGAACGGCCCCCCTGCAAGATGGGCTGTGGAATGCTGGCGGCTCCAGGCCGCCATCGCGGAATCGCGCGGATTGGATTCGGATTGACAAAAAAAATGTGGTTCATATTGGTTAATTTGGTTAATGATGTGCTTTATCATGTTTTATCTTGTTTTGCTGCATCTTTTTGGGCACAAATCTGACTCCACATGCTTCAACAACTTGAAAGTCTTGTGTGATTGCTGTCAGCCAAAGTCATGCTTGAGTTGTGAGATCTCCACACCTACAGGCACCTGTTCGTTTTTGGGGGGGCTGTGATCCTGTGCAAGGCAAGACCTCCAAGGGAAGAGCGTTGGACACCTGCTGTCGGGGTTGCGCCAAAGGCGGTGAGCATGATGTGAGATGTCAGCAAGATCGTGCACCTTGAAGTTGCGAAATTGAATGAAATTGAGCACTCTTAGGACCTTAGAAGGGTCTCTGTGGCTCTTGCGGGAACGTTGAGAAATATTCACAGATCTTATTCTAGTGATTGTTTCAAGAATCTACACTGTAGAGCAAGCATATAATTACTTTGAATGGGGCCTCGTTCCCAGCTGATGCTTCTATTTTACATTTGGCCTTCATTCCTTAAAGGAAGGGGCTCTCCTAAAATTCACCCTATGCTTGACCCTGTTACCTTTCCGGGCGACACCATGGAGTCATTCAAGGTTCTCCTGTTGTTAATTGTGGAGAACCTATGCGGGAGCAAAAGAAATGGCGATAGAAAAGAACCGCTTCACGAAGTCTTGAAGCCTGTGAGTAGATGGGAGGAGGAGTTTCAAGACACTTAGATCGTCTTAGAACAGATCTTAGAACCGACATTTCACAACATGAAGAGAATAAAAGGCAGACTCAGATACTCCAAGGTTTGTTTTCAAGTTAAGACAAGTGATTGACTGAAGCTGGACCTTTTCGGAATCCTCTCATGACTTTCACCTCTAAGGCCCAGCAGCGTCTATTCAGACCTTTGTCCGCCTGGGTTCTACTGTGCAGAGGTAGAGCATCAAACGCAACAACTTTGAAACGGTTTTAAGGCTGCTAGACAATAATTCAGGACAATTCAGGGATGAGGGCATGAGATTGCCTGAGCTTGTCCATGGCTTCACCCCTCAGATGTTACAGCGTGTTACGAGGTGTTTGCGCTTTGTTTACTTGGTGGCACTTGGTTTTCAGGCCACTACCTACGTCAATCGCTACAAGTTCCGATGCCCAGAAGGCTGGAATCCAAGACCGGGCCTTGCTGGAGTGAACACATCATCCACGGAACATGGCAAGAAACCCTTGAGCTTGCTAGATCACTTCAGTATACTTCAACTGCTCCAGCCTTGAACATGCTTCAAGTATTTTTGTTCAACATCGTTCAGGTGTTGTTGTTTCGTATTCGCGCACTATTAGTTCCAGTTGCGGACTTCAACGAAGTCTGTACCTGAGGCTTCTACTGCCCAGAAGGCACTGGAGCTAGGGATGACTTAAAGCACGGGCCTTGGCAGTACCACAGTACCGTTGAGCCCATTGAGAAATTTCAAGCCACTGCTGCAAGCGGCAGCAGTTCTGATTGCAGTTCCTTTCCTTTATTGATTTTGGAGTGAAGGGAACCGATATAGGCTAGGCATGTACAGCATGTACACACTCCATGGTCCATTGTGCAACGCAAAATCATACCATTGCAATATGTAGGTGGTTTGTTTTGGTCCTCTATCTTGTGGGTGTTCAATATAATTCACTGCTCTTGACATGTCAGTCCAAACGAGAGCGTACAATCATGCAATCTCTCTTATTCCAAGTATTCTAAAGAGATCTGCGGGTGATCTCACCAGGTTTGTGCTGTTTGCAACCAAATTTGAGGCGTCCGCTCATGCACGGAGACGTTTGCGTCATCAAAAAGGACTTCTACCTTGCACAGAAGGTCGGCATGTGAATTTACCTGCAATTCGCCAGTGCAAGTCTTGCGGACCACGAGATGATTCTGTTTGCAACCTTTGGCCTCTTCACGCTTGTAGTGGGATGTAGTAGATCAGGACAGGAAAAAGAGAGGATGATTAGAAAATGCTCTCAATTCTGCCGGGTCTTCGTTTTTCGGCGGCTCCCGATGGCTTGAGGTGGCACAATTCTGCTTGCGGCAGATCATGCGAAATCGCTTCGAGTTTGTGGCCTTGGAACAGCAACGTTTGGCGCGGGCATGGGAAACCCAGCTGGGCAGATGGTGGCATCGTGGAATGATGTCGCACTCCAGCTGATTGCATTGTTGCAACATCATATACCTATGGGAAAAACGAGGGTCAAAAGGAGAAGAACAAGGTGGCAATTGGTATCAGATGATGAGAGGACAGCTAACAATTCTCAAAGCATCGCTTGGCAACTAAGCGGGAACAGAGCGTGCAACGTTTAGCAATGCAAGGAGTATTGTCCTTGGAGTCTGAGGCCAATTTGCCTCTGATTGACAGGAAGGAAATGACTGAGATCTGGGCCAGCTGGCTCGAGGCTTGACACCTTGACCATAGCTATCCGAGTCAACACCACGACGCTTCAGATATTTCAAGATAGTTCAATATACTTCAAGATACTCCAAGAGTTTAGGATGACTCCGTTTGCAGATACTGACACATTCACACTGTGCTTGCCAACACCGTGCAACTCCTTTGGCGGTAGACATGTTTCTTGGCGATGATCCCCAATCCTTTGTTTCCCTGATTGTTTCTGGCCAGGATTTCGAGTTGCAGTACTGCCAGGAAGATGCCATCATGGCTGTCAACTGCTCGCACGGTCATTTGTTGTGGGGTAAATGCCTGATGGGACTCACGAAAGTTTGCTTATAGCATTTCTTGGCAGACTGCAGCCCGTGCCGGAATTAAAGTTACAAAGTCAGGGTGGTGCAAATATAAAGCCGCATCAGCAGTTCATGCACACTTGCAGTCCACTAGTCTTTCTGAAGACTTGATCAATTTTGTTCAAATTCCTGTTAAGCATCCGTAGCCAGGCAGGGGCACTGATTTTATTGTTGGCACGGCTTAGAGCCGGATTCTGACCGTCCCAGGTTTGGGAGAAGTACTACATGGATGACATCAAAGCAGTGGCCTCGGAGAATCAACGCTTTCAACCGGAGCACAGATATTCAGTCATGATAACTGTCAGATATGGAGGTGTCCTAAAATGGGGGCACCCCAAAATGAAAAATCCTATTCACATGCATGATTTGGGGGTAACCCTAGTTTCGGAAACCTCCATATATGACCTGATGGACATGATGGACGTGATGGACCTGATGGCTTTGGATGCTGCATGGAGATTCCCAAGGGCAATGACGTGCGTTTGGGCATCCTTGCTATGATCGAAGCAATACAAAGTGTGGTCCAAGCCTTGGACGATGGAGCCTGAATCTATCTGCCTTTGAGATAGGTCAGCACTCCTTCTGTATGAAGAAAAAGGTCAAGAAAGTTCTGTAATTTATCTGCGGTTTGAGATGGTTTGAGCAGATTTCCCAGGTTTCACTAGTCCTTTTGTTGAAGCGTTGCAGGTCGACGACTTTTCTGAAAAACAACTCCCTCCTGGGAGAGCACAGAAAAAGAATAACAAAAAACTACTGCTGCTACTGGGTTCAGGACTTCCTCAAGTCCCAGCTGTTGAACAAGCTGCTGATCTTGCCAGAGAACTACCGCAACAAGTGGACAGCTTAGATTGCTCAAAGTTGGGCGCAACACAAAGAATTGGGAAGAAGACAGAAGGCATAGGAGGCTTAGGAGGACTCTGAGAAAGAATGGAAACAGCCAGCGTGCTGGAGAACATAAAACACTTTCGAGCTGCCCATTTCTCAGACACTGACCTTTACATCCTCTACGCTGGGAAGTGGCTCAAACCCGGGTGTTTGCACATTTTGCACTTTCGTAGAGACATTGTTTTGTCAATTCCGTACTTGTGATATCTTGTGATGTATCCTTGGTTGTACAAGAGCAAGAGCGAACCCAATGTGTGGTTTGTGTTTGGTGGGTTCTCATTTCAAGCCGTTTTGCTTTGGAGCCAAGATGAACCCAGTAGCAGAGGTCTTTGAGGCAAAGGTGAGCTCCACACCATAGGGCACCAGTCTTCCAGTGCGATGGACAGCTCCCCACTTCTGACTTTCTGCCGGGCTATGCTTACCACGGCTAATTCATCCGCTTGCATTTGGGTGAAGTGTTTTATTTTTTGTGTGTGAGGCATTCTACCCGTAACCTCAAACTGCTGTCTCAGGTGCAGTGAGCACAGCCCCTTGCTCGGCGGTAAGGAGTTTGTGTTGGACACCCAGGCTACACTTTTCACTAGTTCAAATTCAGGCACATGTTCAAAGCACGGAAGAATGCGGGAGAGCTCTTGAGATGCTAGTCACTTTGGCCCTTCAAGTTTATGTCGCAACAAATTTACATGAACATGTCAGAATATATACATCAACGTGATAATATTTCGATATTTCTATTTTGCGCGAGCAGAAAGTCCTAGAGCCAGCTGAGCGCAGGATATGGCCGAGAAAGCACCCGTGCAGACTATTTTGGTTATCTCACGTTATCTCTCTTTTGTGAGAAGATGTTTGTTGTGAGACAAGGCCGAGAGCATGTCCAAATCCTGATCAGTCCATTCCTCAGTGGCCGTAGCACACCGTGGCACACCGTGGCTGTGTTTCCTCTGGCTTCCAGGCCCTGCAACAATGTCTCACAATTGGAGTGCCTGTGCAAAGCACGTGACGCCAGCGAGTTTGGAACCGGCCCTGGTCCCAACTGTCCAATTCCATGAAAAATGTTTGTCTTCATGAATTCAGCAGCTGCAATTGAGACTTTCAGATTCTTGTGGAAAACGAATGAAGATGATGTAAAATGATATTTATGAAGTTGAATTGCTTCCATCGACACACTGACTTTGCCAGCATCCACGGCGAAGATGCTTGACTGCTTCGACGGAGACTACCCAGATCCACTTTGTGTTAACACTGCCGAGGACTCTCTTTCCCAACGCTGTGTTGCTGCCACAAAGCACGGAAAACTGTGATTTTATGCTCTGGCATGTGTCTTCCAAAAACAACGGTTCAAAACTGACACTGTGGAGACAGGCATGACAAGACATGGCGCGTGTGTGAGATATTGACATATTGTCATATTATATATACATGTGCGTTTGTACATATTTATACATGTACCTATGTACATATCTACATGCAGTACACTACAAATTACATTGCATTGCATTGCCCTGCTTTGCATTACGTCACCTTAGATTACAATACACTACACACAGTACATGCAAAACATGCACTACATACACGACATACATTATCATACAATACTACTACACACAGTACATACACTACATCCACTAGATACACTATATACACTGCATACACTATATACATTAGGCGCATTACATGCACTACATACATGAGATACGCTACATACATTACGTACATTCGATACAGTACATACACTACAGACACTACATGCACTACATGCACACATACATTGCGTGCATTGCAAGCATTATCTGCATTACATGCACTACATACGCTACATTCCCTACATAGATGACATACATTGCAGACATTACATACCTTACAGTACGCACATACACACATGCACACACATGCACACACATGCACACACATGCAACACACATGCACAAGCATGCACACACATGCACACATACATGCATGCATGCATGCATACTTTCATATATACATATATACATATAGCAGTACGTGGCACAACCTATAATATATGTAAATATATATATATCACTAAGTATACGACTTTATCTATCACCACCCATGCCATATATATATATATATATGTACATATATAGCACTTTATCTCACTATAGTGCTACATATGTATAGATCCCTATTTCACCACTGCCACTCGTGTATTCCTACTTAAAACTATATAGTTCATTCTAAAATTATATTGCTATACATCACTATACATCACTATACATCACTATATTCTATGTCACTACAAGTCACTCTATGCATATATGTATAGGTATCACCATGTTTATGTATATTGCTCTATATCGCTCTATGTAGCTATATGTCGCTGTATATCACTATACAGGTATACATGTATACATAATATGTGTATATAGTATGTATGTACAATGTACAGATACATGTGTACATAGGTATATACTACATGTATATTTCTTTACAATATTTATATATGTTGAGGTGTGTGTTTGTCTAGGTTTGTGTAGTTCTGCAAAGTCATAGTTCTGTAAAGTCATAGTTTGTCAGACTGTCAGCTCGCAGACTCGATTTCTATTGAGGACGGATCTTGCTTAGATCCTTCCACAGATATCCAGATTGATGGAACGGTGCTGCTGGCATGTTCGCCCAACAAATGCAATGAAGAAAGAGGAATGATCACGTTTTGGAAGACTGTCAAGAGACGGTGCTTTGGCACTTCTATTCTTGGGTGCAAAGACAAAGGCTGATCGCACGACAATGGGCTTTATTTACTGCAAGTCTCCAGAGCCTAGAACTAAAAATGATTTCAACTTAATTATTGGAACAGTACTATGAAGCCGGAAGCCCTCCTGCTTCAGACCCGTCGATCATCATTGATCTAACTATGAAAACAAAGCGCTGGGCAGATCGATGACTTTGACCTCATGGCCGGTCACTACCTGTCCTATGTCCAGCAGTCTCTGAGAGAGGCCAGCCACGTGGGTGGAACGTAATCAAAATTGGCCGAAATCCCAAATGAGGTTGGGGTAATGTGGACACAGCCCCACCATGCTCGACCTGTGAGTTCTTTCGTTCTGGGTTGTTGGCCTTCAGTGCGCTGGCCGATGGAGAGCTGATTCAGCCTGAAACATTCTGATCCTGCAGGAAATGCAAGCGCAGAAGAGTGCGATGCAGAACACCATGACCCGTTGCCCGTTCGGTGAGGGACCCGACCCATGCGAGCAGATTGCATTTGCGTTTTGGCATTTGCTTGTCTTGATACCAGCATAGTGCACAAACATATACTTCTCAGCTGCTTTCAAGCATTGTAGTACAGTATCAGATCGCGTTCATTTCATCCGACATCAAAGACCCATCCTAGTTTCCTAGTTGCTTCCTACTCTTACACAATCTATCAATATCTACCTATCATAATTAAGTCTTGTGTCTGTTCTGTGTCTTCAGGCACTATGACGACTGCCGATGGCTCAATGCTATTGGGCGATTGTGTGAAGAGAAAGTCGGTCCCTCCGGCACGTTTGTTTCAAGCAATAAATCATCGAAAGATGCTATGATGTGATAAGTAATGAATTGCTATGAGAAGTTGTTTGAGTATTCTACTGTATACCGAAATGCAGAAGATCTTGGAATGTGATGTCATTCTAGGACACTGATGTAGGGATGTTTTATGTGGTCTATGAGTCTATGATGTTCTGGCTTCTCAGAGTCAGGCGGGAGGCATATGAAGAATGCCATTTGGGAATTTGCCATGTGTAGTGAGCTTCTGGGAATTTGCCAGGTCCGCTATGTAGAAGAGCAGCTGGATATGACAGTTCTACGTGCCAATCCTGCCCATGCCTTTTCAGTCTAGCGGCGGAGGGCATCTAAAAGAGGACACTCGAATCATTGAAAGAGGAGTTGTTTGTAGTAGGCTTTGAGATGTTTGGAGTTTTTACTTTAGCGTTTCAGGTCGATACCTACCTTTCTCCAAAGAAGTGGGCAGTGAGCTTATGGGGTATGGTTTTGCGACTTTTCATTTGTGCCAAAATGGCAGAAGCAGCTGAAGCACTGCTTCATGCACTGTGATAAAAGGTAAAAGCTTTGCTGCCACAACTAAAAACAAAGAAGATCCACTACGACAAGACTGAGTTTATAATTGTTCTTTTTGCTGTTTAATTCTAACTCCTTCTTTCCTTCTTTAGTTGTGATTCATCTTTTGCTTCTTTTTGCTTCTTCTTTCGTCTTCTTCTTCTTCTTCTTCTTCTTCTTCTTCTTCTTCTTCTTCTTCTTCTTCCTTATTCCATCTTCTCCATGCTTTGGCCGTCATGTTATTGCAAGAAAGACATCGTTCTCATAGCTAGTAGATGTATAAGGCGAAATCAGCAGGAGATCGGGAAGTCAACGAGGGGCTCGAGACCAAGCTGTGACAAGCGCTAGCGAAGACGCTTCCTGACAAACCCACTTATAATTCCACATTTCGTTCCTTTCGGTTGGGGCCAAGAGCACTGAAGCTGTTCATTTGATCCAACGGCGCTACACAAAGCTTCATGGCACGCAATGCGCCCCAGAGAAGATTATATATTAAGTAGTAAAGATTCGCTGACGAAACACATGGACAATGGACATACAGTAGCACAAAATAGATCAAAATAGCTTTGATGTTTGAAGCATGTTTGGCAGGGAATGTATGGGAATGTCTGCCTTTGCCAGGGAGTTCCGGCCCGTATACGCTGCTACTGCTGGTAGCGTTTCGCTCATCACCTTCGACATACGGCACTTCCCAGACGAGGCAAGAGTTACTAGCACACAGCCAATTCCTTTACAGTTTGGATCAGGTTGGATCAGCTTGAGAAGTTTTGAGCATCCTGAGACAACGAATGCTTTTGGTTGTGCTTGTTTCAGCGTGACATCATGAATTTGTGACCGTCCAAAAAGCAATGAAGACAAGAAACAACAGAGCATCTTGGATAGTGTTGCCGTGAAGATCAATCTTAACACAGGAAAATATCCTGCTTTGTAGTTTGTAAACACCCTGCAGTTTCGGTATGGAAAGCACTGGCGTATCAAGTTCTTCGTCGGCTCCACGTCGTTGGCTTGGAAAAACGGAGGCTTTCTGACCCTTTGAGGGGGCACAGAAAAGGAACCCATGGATACGAATGGTAGAAATCTGCAATTCGGGTTCTAGGTTCTGGACATTGAGCAAAAAGACGCGGAACAAGATCAGCAGCACACAACCGTAGAAAATTCATGAAACGCCACATTTCAGCCGAAATATAGACATGGAACCTAGAAGAACAGTATCCAAAAGTCATGGGATGTCATGAGTCAATACGAGTCATCCAAGGCTGGACCCTCTCTATGATGACCCGATCGAGTGCGACTCATTAGTGGCAAAGAGGTGGGGCTATGGGAAGCGCTGGCATGCCACGAGATCATACATCAGTATATCAGAGTAGATCAGTATATATCAGTATATATCATAATGGGTCCTGAGTTAAGAGGTGTTGTGAAAAAGATCGATGGAGATATCGAGATGTACAGTATGCATCAGTATATATGCTCCTTAAGTTCGCCAGACTGCTCCATCCTTTTTCGACCTTGCAACATCTTGTAGCATCTTGCAACGATTCGTTTCAGATTGTGCTATCAATATCGATCAACAAAATCTTTGCTGAAGGACTGCGGACAAGCGAGACTTAGATATTCTCCTCGCAGAAAGCCGAGGGTGCGCACGGATCCCTATCAGAAGAGTCGGAGAGCTGGGTTCCATCTAGTTAAACTGTCAGATCCGAGGTCCAAGAAGGTGACTTCACTTTAATTCAATGGTGATGTTGACATTGTTTTCTTCGTTTGTCGGTCTACAGGTTTCGTCCATGTTCTTCCAATGTTTGCATAAAGGACAATTATCCATCAACCCTGCTATGACTGGTGAAACAGAAGCCTTGATGTCCATGGGCTTGAAGTTTATCTTCTCCCCCTATGGATCTTCGGAGCAATTATTTTTGTGTTGTTGGCAAGTTCCTTTTAATCCTTCATGCAGCCTTTTTGGAGTCTTTTCAGCAATCCCACTACTTCCCACTGCATGCAAGACATCACTCTCAGACTCTTCAGCCATCTTTGTGGACCCATCTGTGCTATGCTCACCAAGGCAGAGTTGTCCTTGCCTCCTGCCTTCGTGCAAGAGGCCATGCAGTCTTGGCATTGATGGCGATATGGCACGACATCTTGCTGGGCACATCAAGAGACTTCCTTCCGGTCACTCACCCTATCTCATCCTCAAAAAGGGACTCTTACACCCAACCCTGGCAGGGCTTGCAGCAGGGGGAGAGTCCATTCCTCAGTTTCACAGAAGTTCAGACATGGTACTTGTACAATTGCCAAGGGTAAAATGGCGGTTGAAACTGATAATTGCGGAGTGGGCCTCGGGAAAAGTCTCTCAGCAACTTTGGTGTTTGCACGAAGACGCTGCTTTGGAGGATAACAAAGAACCAATGGAATGAAACCGCTTTTGACAAGAATTTGTCACGTCCGGAAACCGGACAAGAACTGGGGGTGAGAAGCACAGCTGGCTGAGATGGCGGGGCCTTGGCCAGTGGAGTTTTCACTTTCATGTCAGGGGCCTAGAAGAGCTTGGCCTTCTGGCAGCAACACATCCTTTTTCTCGCCTGTCTGAAATGAAATGGCGTAAATATTACCGCAGAGCTTCTGAATGCAAATTGCCTGTTCAAAAGGAAAGGGCTCCGGTGACTGTCAACCGAATTCAACCGCTTGATTTGCAGCGAGGCTACACCCATTGGTTGATATTGAATGGCGAGTGAACCCTGCCTGGTTTGCACAGACATGGAGCTTCCAGAACCCTTAGGAACTTGAAGCCAGCGACACAGTCATGATGGATAGAATCATACTGTGCTAGCAGTATTTAGTAGCGTATCATAGTATCATGATTGGACTGCAGCTGAATCAGTGTGCACCAATGAGGGTTGCTTGGAATTTCACGAAATTCTTCAGAAACTCAATTTGAAAAGGTGGAGGTGCAGATCGTGGATGGCGTTTTCCAGCCAGATGCCACAGCCCCAGGTATTGCTGGAAAGTAGTAGTAGTAGTAGTAGTAGTAGTAGTAGTAGTAGTAGTAGTAGTAGTAGTAGTAGTAGTAGTAGTAGTAGTAGACCATGACCGAGGTTTTTAACAATGAGCGCAATTCGAGGGACATACAACAGGCCGCACAACATGAAAATGTGGCTCAGGCCTTCATGCTTTTGAGCTCTGCCCTTGTGGAGTATGCCGAGCCAGCCTTTGACTCAACAGTTGGATTTTATCATGGAGCTCTGGGATCAAAATTTGCAACCTGCCCCAAGATGCAGTGTGATTGCGAGTGTGGGTTCCCCACATAGGGCTAATACTTCAATGTACATGTCTGATCCATTCTGATCCTGTTTACATGTTTGGCGAAAAAAGAGCTTCCAGTTGCGTTTCTTTTGAAGCTCCGCTTTGTCGCTTTTCGCTTTGGACATTGGCAAGGCTCGTGCCACAGTTGGAACGGCCCAGTGGATTTCTCAGTGTTTCAGGTCTAACTGAATTTGTTTGGTGTTCGCCCACTTAAGGATATTTCAATATATTTCACATTGCTAAGCAGCAGCTGCAACTTATATAGCGTGTGAAATATGTATGTATTGGATTCAATGGCGTTGTCATTAAATCCAGTGAGTTTTCTGCGCCCGTCAAGATATGAATGGTATGAATGAAAGGCAAGTTTTTGATGCAGGTCATTTGCCATCAAACTCGACTCGGAACTCTCGTTGGAGTTGCCAGTGTCCCAGAATGTGTATAGACCAAAAGATACCAAAAGCTGTTTCACAAAGTCGAAGGAAGCCAAGCTGTCAGATGTTTGAATCAACTCTTTGGTTCTGTTTGCCTCGACAGCAACACGTTGTCTCATCCTGTCTCGCTACCTCCAGCAAGAAGCTGGACTTGACGTAGACTACATGACACTACATCAAGACCACATTGAATTAGTGTTGTCACAGCTGTTGTCATCTGTTGACAATCCGTTGTCTCATGATGCAATCTCTGGATTCTTTATGATTCTTTGAGGCCAGCCAACATGCCGATGAAGTCCTTCACCCAAGGAGCTGACCAGCGAGTCATCACGCAGGTGCAAAGTCGCAAACAGATTCGATTTCTGTTGTTTTCCGACTCCAAAATCGACAGCAATGCCTTTCTCAACTCTGTATCTTCAATCATATGGGATAGTCTTCGATCTGCCTTAAAGCCTTTGCAAGATTCATTCAGACCCGCAAAGCATCTCAAAGCCCAAGTTAGTAGGTTCCTTCAATTTGGCGGAATTGACCGAGCCAGGCATTCCTCAACTGGCTCCCAGTGTCAGTCCCGTTGCAGAATTACCACAGACCTATTGCGACGGCAGTGGCTGCAGAGATCTTAGACTGAGCACACATCGCTTTGGGGGTCTCATCGCATTCCCGTTGCTTTGAGCAACTGGGACTTCGAACATCTTGGAACCAACACAAGACTTGAGGCAAGACATGAAACAAGGCGGCTCAAACCATTTCCAGGCTGCCTCAGGTTTCTGCATGATTTTGTGCCCGGCTGAGGGCGGTGAGCAAGAGTACGTTTTCAGAGAGAGAGGGGACTACTGGAGAGACAGCACAGCTGGCTTCTCAGTACTCAGATGCCTCAGGTGACCCAGGTGACCCAGGTCCAGGTTCATTTACTCAGCGTCTAAAGCTTTCCAAGAGCTGTCCAAATAAAGGTATATGTGAACAAAAGCATCCAACACCATGCAACACCTACTTGTTTGAAGCTGCCGTGTTGAACATGTGTGCCGTGACCTGTTGCTAGATCTATCCAAATCTTAAAGCGAACGCAAAGATGCTTGGATGGCCGGCATCTTTTCCGACTTTGTCATCTCAGGAGATGTTCCTTCCATACTTGCCCTATTGGAGCAATTGCCGTGGATTTGGGCGCACCGTTCCGTGGGGGCTCCAACAGGGTGCTATTGGACTGAGGATGGAAAGGTCCAACAGTCGCTTCATTTTGAACTAAAGTTGTTGGAAGACCCGCCAACTACATGCTGCTTTGAGTAAGGTGTGCGCAGAACAGGTTGGTTAGACATTGGATTCTATGAGCTTTCTACTTATGTTATCTTCTGTTTACTATGTCTTTATACGATGTCTTCATGTATTGCAAGATATTCGTAGCAGACCCGAACCAAGGCTTTGGACCATTACTGAGCAAACACAAGGCGCCAGTGGCAGGATGGCCTTTCAGTACAAGCCATACTGTTTGACCGTTGAAAAACGGGACTCGCTGCAGGTTGCAAATGGGCTCCCGAGGGTGGCGAGATCGGACTGCTCTCACTGGGAAGTCCAGTGATGACCTTAGCCTCAGACAGACGTTGACAGCTTCAGATGTCAAGTTTTTAGCTCTTCAAAGTGGCTTCGACACGAACTGTCGAGTTCAGCTATGATTATCTCAAGTTATGCCTAAGCTATGTCAAGCTATGTCATGGTTCCACATGTTCCAAAATCTTCCATGATGAAAACCTCTCGAAAAGGAGCTGCCGCAGCTCTGTCAAGCCGCACTTACTGTCTCATCCCTGGGAGGCTCAGGGAGACAGCTGTTCTTTGACAGAAGTGGAGTGCATCTTGGATGAGGCCTGGCTGATCCAAGCCCAGAATTACCGAGATATGGCTAGAATACCTTGAAATTGCCTAGATGATTCTAGATGTCTATCTTCGGTATTCCACCAATGCTGAACGCGGACTTTACAGAGTCACCCCAGCATCTTAAGACTCCATGCAGAGTGAAGATTTCATTGTCTTGCGATGCATGCCATGCCACTCGATCCGCAAAGCTCAGGTGCCTTCGGTGAAATTGTCAAACGATCGATGGTTTGAAGCATCATCGGGTGCCAAGCTCTTCGAAGTTACGAAGGCAGATCTGAGCGTTGTCAAGAAGTTTACGGTGCAGCTCATTGTGCAATTCTTCATTCTTGCAAGACAAATGTCTGATGTATTCACCTCATATGCAACACTGTCATCAAGCATATCACACAGCTGGACAGCCGGCTGGACAGATGCTCCATTGATAAGTTTCATTGGATACTCTTTGCCCTTCCTTATCTTGCAATTCACACCTGAGCCAAATTCATCTAGAACTGCGATTGCTTCCCGAAAAGTTGTGAACCATTTCGAGGGATTCGGACAATTGTATCCGAGTCTCTTGGATATAGCCAATTCACAAGCAGTCTTGTTTGTGCGTGGCCAAGATGGGATCTTGATATCAAGATGTTAGGAAGATTGCGGATCCACATGCACTGATGCACAGCAACGCATCATGTGTCCTTCCTTTGTGATGGGAAATGCTGTAGCGCCCTGTTGTTCAAGAAAAAGGCGCCACAGACACCTTCGCCAGGAGTCTTTCTTGGCCTCGAAGTTGACCCTTGTCAAATGAGTGCATACCCAGAAGATCCCGAAAGTGCACACATTGGGGATCACTTGGTGGTGGTTCAGCCCCTTCAATTCAAACAGTCTTGCCAAACTGATCCAAATGAAAGCTCTGCTTCAATGTACATGTTTTGCAGACTTCATTCTCAGTTCAACCTCTGCTTTTGCTAGAAATGCACAGAAAGAATCCTACAATTTACTGTTCATATAGTCTCATTTTAGGTGGCTGCCTGCTTTTAGAGTGGTAGAAAGTGAGAACATGTTGAAGATTGTTCAGATTTGTCAAGAGGTTGAAGATTATAATGTATTTGCAGAGATGTCCTCACCTACTCAGGAATAACTTTGACGAAGATCCTGTGACAGAGCCTGCCTGTCTCTCAGATTCTTCCTGTAGAAGAAATATTTGAGAGATGTCAGACATGCATGGCTGCTGGATGCCTGGGAATGTCTTCGCTCATCAAGAGTATCGATGGATGCATTGCATTGCTGCAAGCGTTTTCAAAAACTTCCCTGCAAGTTTCAGGAGAGCCTGTGAAACATGCAAGTTCATCCTAGGTATACTTGCAACAGGGCATTCCGAAGTCTGCCCGGGACTTGGGACAGCAAAGATCGGATCTAGATATCATATGCAGCCTAGACGAAAGGTGTCGGACATTGCAACAACGGCAAACAATGAAGATCACTTCGGCAGAGCAAACTCCGCAGCTGCAGACCTATGCAGACCTGATTTGGCGCATTGCAAGAGAAATTCTCACTGAGGGAGCGCTTCCTGGACGTGTCACCATTGCTTTCCAGTATTGGTTTTAGCCTGAGACGATCATCCAATAGCTTATTAACAACGGTGCCTTTTGCTGCATCCAGAATGTCTAGTCACATTTACCTCTTGGATCACATGAAAAGATCGGCACTGCTTGTATCGATGGATCATGCACACACTTGTTCAAATGTGGGCAGCTTTTGTTCTTCAGCCTCAAATTAATTAGAGATATTTAGAGTAATTATGTGTCTACTTGTACCATCAAGTGGCTTCGTTCGCTTTTTCACTTACGTGAGTGACTGGAACAAGCAAACATGATCAAACGTATATATCTTTGTTTGTGCACGGCACCTTAGGCAGAGAGGTCCCGGTGAAAAGATGTTGGCGGCTGGCAGGCAGAAAGGGAACCGGCACTGCAGTCTCACTGCTTCACCATTTTGCTCCTCTTTCAATATCTTTTTATTCACATTTTTGATATGATTCCAGGCCCGTCCAAGTTCCAATGTGTTCTTGGCCAGGGCATGGTATTCCGACTTCGTGGAGACACCTGACGTGGCGATCCAGTCAGGTCGAGAGAAGTTCACCTACAAGCGGCAGCCTCAGACTTTCACCTGCAAGAGTTTCAAGCTTCCGCTTCTGTATGCAAGACAACTTGCCAAGCATTTGTTTAATGCAAATAGATACAAATAACATCAAAGAACACTTGTACACACTTGTACGGTTGTCCACTAGAGGTGGTTTGATGATGTAACATACCAGATGCACAGACATTTTGCAGGTGGTTCGGTACGTTCCGCATCTTCACAACTTCTGAGTTCATGAATCAATGAGGCTTTATGTGCTCTACTACCCAATGACGCACTTCGAAGTCATGGTGTACTTTGCCTTCCCGACCATGTATGCGAACCTAGTGGCGCAAAACGCTGTACAAATAGACACTATGGGGTGTTTTCCTGTTCTGAGGAAGTGGTGGCTCTCTTGACACCAAACTCGTGCTTGCAAGCTAGAAATACAGCTAGCATATGCTAGCATTGTTTGTTGAAGAGATTCGACAAATCTGTGATCTCGCATTGGCTTGATCCCACAGTTTCACATGCATGGGAACGTGGCAAAAAATGTCAAAAGTATTGGACCTGCTAAATCCTTGTGATGTGTCTCGACTCGTCTCGACTTCTGAGATTCTACATTGTCTTCTACATCGCAATGGGAATCATCAGCTGGGACGTTAGTTTTGCAAAGGTTCCTTACGAACATCTCGCGACACTTTGAGGGTCAACCATGGTCGACCACGGTCGACGATCGACCTCTCCAAGGTGTAGTCATGGTCTTTATCCTTTGGGGTCGGACTCCGAGTTCTGACTCCGAGTGGTGTCAACCCTGCTTCTGTGTTTATTTGTGTTTCTAGTGGTACTTCTGGAAATCCATGCAATATCATGCAATCCTGGCCGGAGGCTACCATCGTTTCATGAGCCGGCTCTCGTTCCCGCCAAAGCCAGCTCGGCAAAAACTTATGATTTCTTGTGATGACAATTGGAAACAGTTGTGTTTTCATGTGTTTTCAATTGTTTTGCAGCTCGCACTTCAATGTGCAGCATGCAGAACAAAAGGCTCATCGATTTCCGCCACTGGGCCCTCTTCATCGTGCAGGGGACCTCAAAGGGCGGGTCAAAGCGAGCTGGATGAGATGAAAACGACGAACACATATGAACGCTAGATGAGCTGCAAAGTGAGTTGTTGACTGAGTTGTGGATGTTTGGAGTGCGATTTGGGGTGCCTGGGCTTGCTAGGCCACAGTTGCGAGCCTTCATCATGGTGGGTGCGATTTGCTTCACCCCCGTCTTCATAGGACTTCGAGCAGTTCAGCTGGGCATAGCCTATTAGCTCGCCTTTCACCTATTGATGGCACAGAAGGTTCAGAATCAGAAGCATGTTTTGCATGTTTTTGCGCATTTAATTCAGAAGCGAAAAGGAATGTCAACGGCCTGGCAGAACCTGCAAAAAGATCCCTGTTTGAATTTCCACTATAGAAAGGGTGAACTTGTGCTTGGTATAGAACGGTTTTCCAGGGGGTGTTTTAATAGAGAAAAGTGTTCCTGTGCGNATCCCTGTTTGAATTTCCACTATAGAAAGGGTGAACTTGTGCTTGGTATAGAACGGTTTTCCAGGGGGTGTTTTAATAGAGAAAAGTGTTCCTGTGCGCGGCTTTTTGTAGGGGATCCCCGTGAAACAATTCTATAGTGACCATGCGCCACCTTTATGAGAGTCATGCTAACAATTTTATAGAGAGCCTAACCCACCTACATGAAGGTCGTGCTGACAATTTTATAGAGCCTACATTTTATAGTGGAAGCAAAATGGAAGTGTTGCAGCAAAAGCATCCTCGTTTGAATTTCCACTACATTTTGAGGGGGCTTGGGCGGGTGGTGGGATGCCAGGAGGGNTAGTGGAAGCAAAATGGAAGTGTTGCAGCAAAAGCATCCTCGTTTGAATTTCCACTACATTTTGAGGGGGCTTGGGCGGGTGGTGGGATGCCAGGAGGGGTTGTGGTGCGGACTTCTGCAATTGCATGTCCTT